>JAYKAV010002833.1:2883966-2889121 GCA_035582835.1 Phoebastria nigripes
AGATTGCAGGTTTCCACCCAAATTTCACAGCACTGGGGCAGGGCCCAGCCCCGCGCCCTGGGTGGGGGCAGAGCCCATGACACCGAACAGCATCTGGCCGCAGCCCCGGGGCGGATGCGGTGGTTTCCTCGGGAACAATCCCCGCGGCACATTACGAAACCCTGGTGGGGAGGGCAGCAGGGCCAGGACAGCACGGCTCCCCCGGCGCTCCCAGACGAGCTGCTTTGGCGGGGCTGTGCCGGAGCCCTGCTCCCCACCCGCAGCCCCACCGGGCTGAGCCCGGCCCAGGCAGCCGGCGCACGGGGTGGGGACGGATGGACCCTGTGCTTCTCCCCACAGAAGGCACTGGGGGGGGTCCCTGGGATGATGTATTTGGGGACTCATCAGCACATCTCATGCATCTCTCCACCACAGCAAGTGCGCAGCAGCTCATCCAGCCCTGCAGCCCCCAGCACTGCTTTCCTGCCTGCCTGCTCTCTGCTTCCCCAGGGCCAGCGTGGGGCTGCGAGCTTCCCCCAGGCACTCCACATCGCTGGCACAGCCACACAGCCACACGCACGCAGACACCCCCACCCAGCCGGGGTCACCGCTGTGCCCATACGGCTCCGTGGGGTGCTGGGACCAGCCACTCCTGGGCCCCACACATGCTCCTCCTGGCCCCGGCACCTCCTGCCCGCTGCTATCAGCTGCTGCAGAGTGTTTTTCTTGGCAGAGCTCGGCCCAAGCCCAGCCCTGCCTCCCTGCTGAGCCACGGCTCTCCCTGACCCCGGATGGGCTTCGCTGCCCCCAGGCACCCACGCGCGAGGCCGGAGCTGCTGCCCATCACCCCCAGCACCCCCACGCCAGCACCCCCGGGGAGGGGCAGGGGCATCAGCCCCGCAGCAGGAGCATCCCCCCCTCGAGGGCCACCCCAGACCCTACCTGCTGCGGGTCTGGTCAGCCCTGGCCTCCAGCAGCAGCACCTTGAACCGGCGGATGGCGACGGTGGCGACGACGGCGCCCAGGAGGATGATGCTGAGCAGGACCCCGGCGGCCATGCCCAGCAGGCTCTGCTGCGTCACCCGGTAGTCGCAGCGCAGCCCCATGAACCAGAAATCGCTGCCGACGGGGCACCTGCACCGAGGGGGGGATCAGCCACCGGCAGGGGCAGCACCCATCACCCCAGGGCTGGTCCTGGGGGCACTCACTGGCAGAGGGGCCCACGGTCCCGGGGGTGGGTGCAGATGCCGTGGTTCTTGCAGTAGTCGCGGTGGCAGAGGGAGGTGCAGGTGGCGTTTCCATCTGCTCCGGCCACACAGGCGAAGCCAGCCCGGCAGGCGAAGAGCAGGGCACAGGGGTCCAGCGGCCGCTCTGCAGAGACAGGGGTTCGGCTGGGCCACCCCCTCCCCGCCGAGCAGAGAGCTGGGGCCAGGCAGGGCGCCTGCCCTGTGACCAGCCCTGGCCGGGCACTGGACCCCAGGGACCACGGGAGGGTCCGGTGATTGCGCAGCCCCCTGCACGCCCCGCACTCACCCAGAGCCACGTTGCGCAGGACAGGGGCAGTGCCCACCACCAGCCCCGGCCGGGCGCCGCCAGAGCCCAGCGTGGCGTTGAGGAGCGCGCCCAGCCCCAGCGTCTGCACCCGCTCTGCCGCGAACAGCGCATCGTACTCCAGCACCACGCTCCCCTCCCTGCAGGGACACCCCACGGCAAGTACAGGGGTGGCTCGGACCCCCAGGTCCAGCACTGCACCCTGGCACTGCCATGGCCCCGCAGTGTGATGCTCCCCATGCCCCCCCATGCCAGGGAGCATGGCACACTGCGGGGCTGCGCAAGCACCTACCTGATCCCCGTCACCTCCAGCCGCAGGAACCCGGGCACCGACATGAAGAGGGGCGCAACCTGTGCAGGGAGGAAGCTGAGCGCGAGGCGGGACGGCTCTCAGCCGCAGCCCCCCCCAGATGGCCCTGTCCTGCGCTCACCGTCTGGTTGAAGCTGTGCAGCAGACCCTGCCGCTCGCGGGACTTGGGGTCCTGCAGGGCGGGGACGAACCCCATGTCCAGCACCAGCTCGCAGGGGATGCGGAGGAGGGATGCTGCGGGAGGAGAGATGGGGATCAGCACAACAGGGACTCGCACCGCCCGCCCCAGGGGGCCACCACCACTGACACCCCAAGCTGATGGCTCCTCAGAGCTCTCCTCCTCCCGCTGTGCCCAGGCAGAGGGTCCCAAACCCCCCAGACCCACCTCTCAGGAGGGGTGGCTGATCCTCCACGATGAACACCTGGGGGGCCCTGCCTGCCGGGGCCGGGGCCGGGGCCGGCGTCGCTCGGGGGCTGTCAGCATCTGGCCACCCTCCGGGGCTGCTCAACGGCTGGACCAGCTCTGTGTCCTCAGCTGCTGGGGAGGACCCCGGGCCCCTATGACTGCCCAGGGTCCCAGGAGGATCGGTTGGCTGCTGGGGGGGTCCTGGCACCATGGTGGGCAGACGAGTCGGAGGCCCCCACGTCAGCCCTGATGCATCGCCCTGCAACACCATGGCACCGGGATCCAGCGTGACCATCCCCACATCCCCGAGCAGTGCTGGGCTGGCGGTGGCAGCTGTGATGGTGGTGGTGGCGGTGACAGCGGTGGCAGTGACAGCGGTGGCAGTGGTGCCGATAGCGGTGGTCAGCCCCAGGGAAGACGCAGGCTGGGATGGAGACGGCTGCTGGGGGGGCCCAGTGGCCATGGCGGGGGCTGGGCTGCCTGGCTGCCAGCTCAGCAGGGCAGTCACTGCCCAGGGCCCAGCATCACCCACCCCCACTGGGGTCCCCCTCGGGATTTGGGGGCTCTCAGCAGGATCGCCCCACGAGCCAGCGTGGGGCAGCCGGAGCCCTGGGGACAGCCCTGCCGGGGGGGTGCCCACAGTGGGGCTGAGCCCTGGGACACCCCGGCCAGTCCCCAGGGAGGGCTGTGGGGTCGGTGATGTGGGTGCTGCAGAGCTGCCGGTTTGGGCAGGCTGTGGGGATGGGGGGATGCGGTAGGACCCTGGGCTGGCGCGGGGCACCCCGCTCTGTGCCGTGGCAGTGCTGCCCGGGGCCACCGAGGCGGGGGGCTGCCCTGGCACGGCTGGTGGGCGCCAGGTCTGGTCCAGGGGGACATGGCCGTGCTCAGGGGGACCCTCTGTGTCGGGTGGGCCCAAGACCCCTGCAGTCGGGTCCAGGGCTCCCCCCAGGCTGAGGGATGTCACCCCCGGGATGCTGGCTGGGGCGGTGGGGACAAGCAGACCCGACCCCTTGCCTGTGGCAGGCAGCGAGGTTGGGCCCGTCCTCACAGTTGGCTGGGCTGTGCTGGGCACAGGGCCCCCAGGGCCACCAGCCCCCAGGGATGATGGAGAGGGGCGAGGGGCAGAGCGGGAACGCTGCCAGGCAACATCCGTCCCATGCCATGGGCGGGAGAAAGAGCCCCGTCCTCCTACCAGCCCTGGCCCCGGCAGCGCCTGGCGTGTCCCCCCCAGTGTCCCCATGGGGGTCAGCAGCCTCTGCAGCCCCCCCGCAAAGGACGACGTCCTGATCGTCCCCGGCACAGGGCTGTCTGTGGCTGGCACGATGCTCAGACGAGTCCCTGGGCTGCTGTCACCCAGCGGGATGGTGGCACCCGGGCCCTCTCCAGCCCACAGCTCCAGGGACGAGGGGCCGTGTGAGCCCCTCTGGCTCTGCACGAGTGCTGTTCCCATGGGGCTCCATCCCACCAGGGTGCTGGGGGACCCCCACTGCCCCCCGGCAGAGCCGGGCACCGTCGCGGAGGATGGTGAATGCGAGGGGGTCCCCTGCGGGGTCGTGGCACCTTCCATCGTCACATTTCCTACAGGGTCAGTCCTGGGGGGGTATCTGGTGGTAGGAGCTGTGTCCAGCTCCACGGGGGCGGGGGCCCCCACACTGGTCACCCCAAGAGATGGCCACTCGCTGCCTGCAGCTGCCTGCTCAGTGGTGCCTGCAGGGAGCGGGGGCCCCGGGTGCTCGGTGGCTGCTCCATCCTGCACTGCGGGCCCCGTCCCCTCCCCGCCTGCCTGGGGGCCTCCAGGGCTCCCCTGGGGGCTGGGGGGCTCGTCAGTCCCAGCGGGGGTCCCAGGGAAGGGCAGCAGCTCAGCCTCTGTCCGCAACTGCCCTGCGGCCTCTGGTGTCGGCGCCTGCCCCGTGCCGGCTCCGCGCTCTGGATCTACGGGCAGAGGCAGAAGTCGGGGGACGCTGAGCAGGGCTGACCCACAGCCAGCACCCCACAGCTGCCGGCTTGGCACCCCAGGCCCCAGCGTGGCACCAATGCACATGGCCGGCACGCGGTGCCGCAAAGGGCTGCAGGCAGGACGGTTCCAGCCCCGGCGGTACCTGTCGGGCAGCGCTCCCCCATCACAGTCCCTGGGCGGGCGCAGGGGACGGCAGTGCCCAGCGTGGAGCCCGTCCCACTGCCGAGACCGGGGCAGAGCCGTGCACAGCACTCCATGATCACTGGGGAGAGAGGGGAGAGAGCAGCGTGCACCCGTGTCGGGCATCAGGCACCAGCGTTGGGCATCAGCACCGGCCATTGGGCACCGTGCCCCCACCGCCCCCAGGCGCTGCCAGCGCAGGCAGGGGGGCTGCACCCCTCCCCTCTGTTACCCGTGGGCAGCACTGCTGGAGGAGGCGCTCAGGAACGACCCAAACCCAGCTGGAAACCACCTGCCTTCGACCCGACAAACAAAACTGAATCCTGCCCCACCCGGCCGCACTCTGCCATGTGCTGGAAATGCCCATTTTGCCCTGAACCAAACCGCCGTCCGGCAGAGCYGCCGCGTGCCACCGCAGGCACCACCGGCTCCCCGGGCAGAGCACCGCACCAGTGCCAGGCCAGCACCAGGCCAGTGCCAGGCCAGCCATCGCCCTGGGCAGGACTCTGGGTCCCCGCTGCGGCAGCGGCTGCTCCCCGGAGGCAGCGGGCGGCTCACCAGGCCTCGGGGTGGGTGGTCACCAGCCTTGGCAGGGCTGGGGTCACCAGGAGCCCCTCGGGCCCCGCTCCCCGCCAGCGCCTTGCTGGGGCTCCCGCTCGTGCTCCCGCGGGCGCAGCACCCGCTGCCTTCGACGCCGCGGAGCCGCCCGGGCTGGCGGCATGGCACTCGGCCGCCGCTCGCACCGGCCGTGCCCCCGCGTGTCTGCCCTGCC
>JAYKAV010002833.1:2894580-2945360 GCA_035582835.1 Phoebastria nigripes
GCCACCGGCGGCGAGCGGCGCCAGCGACCCCTGGCGGCCGGCGGCGGCGCCGAGAGGAGCCCCCGAGCGGAGCCCCCGGGCAGAGCCCCCGGCACGGCGCGGCAGCAGGCACGGAGTCGTTCCAAAGCACACAGGTTTAATGGCATTGCACACACCGGGGCGCGCGGCAGCGCCTGCCCGCACGGTGCCTGGCCCGAGCGCACGCACAGCCCCGCAGAGCCCGTTACCGGCAGCCCCGATGCGCCCGAGCTGCCAGTGCCGCTGGTGATGGGGGCCCTCGCCCCCCAGTCCTCCGTCAGGCCGCTCCTGGCTGGGGCTGCCGGTACCGGTACAGGCAGACAGTCCCGTCCCGCTGCCCGGCCAGCAGGCAGGTGCTGGTGGTGGCCCAACGGGCCAGCACCCAGCTCCCCTCCGGGCCTGGGGGCAGCAGGGCCGTGCACTGCCCCAGCAGCAGGTCCCACACCGCGATGGCTCCCGAYGTCAGGACGGCGGCGGCAGAAGCGTCCTTCACGTCACCCTCCAGGTACCTAAGGTGGTACACAGAAGGGTCATGATGCTGCAGTTTGTTTGTCAAAACACGATCACATCATTTTTTAAAATTAGCTAGTTTTTAACGTAGAAAATTAACAAGCAAGTTTAAGCCAACTGTAGGAAGCCAGGTCACGTTACATGTTGCATCTTCAGCGCACCTGAGAACGAAGGATGTCAAGACAATCCTTCCGCAGCCTCAGTACATACTTGAAAATTGTTCAGTGAGCGAAGATCTCAGTCTGCTAATACTTGTGCACGTAGGAAGCATGATGACGGATGTAAGTGCATTGCAAGACTGAGTCTTAAACAGCTTAGTCTTCAAAATGCAAGACATAGGAAGGACAAGGTCATCTGACTGCAAACAGCTGCTTAACATAAATAAACCTAGCGAAGTGCTCTTCAACAGCACGAAGGCTCAGAACGTCTCACTTGCAGACATTTTCTCGGGGGGTTTTCGCCTGGGGAGTCTGCCTGATGAACCCAGTTACAGCATTTCCACAATCACTTTGGGGAGGAGGAAGACAAAAGCGTAAGCATGCAGAAAACCAGTGCTCTGGTTTGCCAGCGGAGCTCTGGCGAGCGGAGCCCCTTGCCGCGCGGTGACGCCGGGAGCTCAGAGGTCAGCGCACAGACTGGCGCAGGAAGCGGGCAGGAAGCAGCCAACACCCTCGCCCCATCCCAGCCTATGCACAGGACAAACGGCAGTGACGGATGCAGCCTCCTTATCATCGGCAAGATGGCAAATGGATCCTTGCCAGCAGCGCTACTCAGCTCGTTAAGTGATTCCCCCCCAAAACCACCTCGAAGGAGTCACGAAGCCAGCACGCAGAGTCCCCGAGGTACTTGCCTTCCAGCGTGCCCAGGTGGGAGGGAGGAGAACATCACTCCCGTGCTTCTGGCTGTTTTGGGGTTGAACGCTATCACGCGGAACGCGGGGTTGCCACAGGACTCGCTCTCTTTGGCATGTGGATGACTTAAAACAACAAACAGAAGGCCCTGATACACAGAGGAAAAATACATGACTAAAAACAACAGCAAGAGGGGAAAAAACCCAAAGAATTTTCCAAAAATTAATTGCTACATTCTTTCTATAATCAAAGCCCCATGGACAGTGATGCATTATTTTTACCGAATGAAAGAGAAATGGTTTACTTTCCTTATCAAATTAGATAAAAACCAAAGCAGCTGCTGACTGATAAGGGCTGATGCAATACAGCAGAATGACAGCTCAGTGACCCAATGGATTTATGCACTTATCTTTCTGCCTGAAAAAGCTAAACTTGCTGTAGGATGAGGCGACATTTAAAGTAAAATTTCTGGGCCTCATTTTAATCCCTAGGAGCTTTTAAATTTAACAAGAATTCCATGCAAACCAGCACAGCTGAAAACAGCAGCTCTCAGAACAGCCACAGGCCAGCACGAAGTATGCTGGGATAGATATTCTGAGGAAGTCTCCAAAGAGTCTGACTCAAGCCATCATTATCGGACAGGACGTCCAAGGTTAAATGCTCACTGAAAACAATCAAATCCTTGATAAACTACAAAAATCCATCTGGAATCACAGCACAGGTAGAAGCAAGTGGGAACGAATCATTAGTGTGAATCGTGGTTTTAAACAGTTGATATCCTCGGGGGTATATGTAAATAATAACCACTTCAAATAGGTTTTCCAACAATGGCAGTGTGCCATCACCATGCTGGCAGCTACCCACTTGTGAAATGGAAGAGACTTAGCAAGCACCAGCACTGGGCAACAGTACTTCTGCTTCCCACGTCCAAGCTGCTGCTGCTGCTTTGGAATACACTTTGATGCATCACTCTTATTTTATTAGTACACTGCAGAAAGCCACGAATCTGAGGTAGCCTGTGTGGCTTATTTCTCCTAGTTAACCTATTTTCCTTTGAAATATCTTCAGTGTATCTAAATAGAGCTGATATTTCAATCCACTCTAGAAACCCTAATCCTTTAAGTCCCCACCACAGTTAGTGCAGTCCATGCATAAATCGCGTGTCATATTTCACATACGTACAGAGTCGGAATATGCTCGATGGCAGATGGAAGCTGGGTAGGAATAACCAACATGCATCTTCTTCAGGAGCTGGCCTGTTTTCAAATTCCTGCAGTTGGTGAAAATACAAATTCTGACTGCATTTCCATCCTCTGGCTGTTATTTTCTAATCATAGTTACTATGCTACGCAAGACGGACACATTTTTGGTTTCACATAAACCAAACTAAGACAAGAGGCCACAGGAAGAGATGTAATGAATATGATGCAAAAGCAAGTGGAATTATAGCAGCATAGTTCATTCGCTATCTATCCAACTGTATAGAAGTTAAAGTGCCAGACTGCAGGCCCCTTGACAATTATCATTTCACAGGCAAATCAGCTGCCAACCCACACCCCTATATAACGTCTGCAGCTAGCTGTTACAGCCACCACATACACCTGCAAGCTAAATCATTTAATTGCAAAGGAAACACTGACCAAACAACAATGCTGTTCACTGCAGTGGTGCCAACCAAGGCGTCTCTCATTCCTTCTACTTCAGCAAAAGCTAAAACAGTTTCTTCGGGRGGCATCAAAGTCTGTCCGTCCTTGCTCCTGAATAGCAGATTAGCAAGTGAGAAAAGGCAGTCAAAATAATAAGTATGTGTTCTGTAGTCAGCACATCTCCAGAAAGAAGAGGAACCTGATGCTTTTCTACATCTGAGGTGTTTCCTTACTTTTCTTCCACCTGCCACACTGAGACCGCTCCAAAACCAGCAGACTCACCTTCCTGTCTCTGAAAGCGATACTATTTCCACTTGCTGCTCTTGCACAGTCCTGCTGCTGCTGACCAGCCTTCTATCCTTTAGCCCAAGAACAGCTTTTATATTTCCAGTTTTTACTAGTGATTGCTTGAATGAGTCATTCTCAGAAGAATAAAGCAAGAGCCTAAATTAAGAGAAAAGCACGCCTAATGACAGAAGGAAGCATAACTCAAAACATGCCACAGCATACAAAAATAAGCGTATGTTTAAACAGTCTACCACCTCTAGGGGCGAATAAGCAAGTCTTTAAGTTGATTTTTAGAAATCCCTTCCATATTTTCCAACTGTTAAAGCAACTGAGAAAGTGACACATTAGTAAGAGATAATTTCAACCACTACACAAGAGGAGAGTTAAGCTGCAGCTATTCAGGGTGCAAAGCGCTAGTAAGAAACAAATACAACACCTTATTTCTCCAATCTCCAAATCTCCCAATGCTATACACACAAGATTACAGGTGTCCAGCAGAGGAACGATCTGTATTACAGGAATCTAGGACAGCAAAACAAGAATTCAGTGTCACCCACAATGTCCCTTTGACTTTATTCCCATCTTCTAGAGTGTTTCAAGTAAAATGATACGGAGCAGAAATAATTTTCAGATCCCTCTAAAGAAGCACACTTAGATTAACAGCTGAACGCTCTGCTGTTTATCTAATTAAACAATTCCTGTTGATATGAGACAAAAAGTGTCTCCAGGGAGCGTAAAGAGAAAGAGCACAAGTCAGTGGCTGTAGTGCAGCCACCATTCAGTACATGAAGTATCAAATTCCAGCAGATAACACACGACCATCCAAGCTACTGGCCTTCTCCATCAGCAGTGCAAATCATTCTCCTCCGTTGCCTGACGGAATGAAAAATTTATGCCACCTAAAGAACTTACCTTGCACCCAAGACTGCAAGCTCCTTGTATCTTGGGAACTAACACACTGGGGCAAGAAAGTTGCCCTAAATTCCAGAAATAAGGATTGTTTTCATACCTCTCCGAGCTGCCAAGTATAGACCCTTCCCCAGCGGTYGGATGCCAGAGGTTTCCACAGGGAGACGGAACTCTCACAAGCAGTCACCACACACAGCTCTCTGCTGCCAGCTGCTTCCCACCACACGGTACTCACATCCACAGCGCAGGAACTTGAAGAATCCTGTCCAAAACAAAACAGCGCTGGTTTTCTTCTGATAGACATGGTTATCTAACCTGGAGGTCCAGCCTGAGAAAAATGCTTGACATTCAGCATGATGAGAATTTGAGGCTAAAACTTAATGCTTACAATGTTTAATTTTGAATAAAGTGCCAGTAAGGCACCAAGGAAAACAAGCCTGGTGGGTTTCACCCTCAGAGCAGCAAATACATTGGCTCACTTCACAAAAATCACTTGTCATTTGAAACGACAGGGATGTGGCAGAGCCCAGAGGACTGGGGGTACGATGGCACAGCCACAACAAAGCCCGAGTGCCACCTACCTGCAGTCATGCACTTGCTTCCCTTGTCGCACAAACAGGAGACAGGACTTGCAGTAGCACAGACTGAGTTTAAAACCGAATGAAGCAAGGGCCTTCTCTTCTCCCTTGTAAAAAAGTTTTCAGCTTCAGCCATATTATTGTTGGCTGGTTATGCTAACCCCCCAGGCTTGCTTCTGGAGCAAAACTTTGCACTTTGGTTTGGAAAAGCTAGAGGTGACCCAGCCCCCGACAAGCTCATTTGGAGTTCAATGGGCTTTCCCACAGATGTTGCTTCCTTGCYGGCCAATCGTTCTCTACCCTCTATGAGACAGAGGACAGTGGAAGGACACCACTGCAGGGAGAAGACCCAATGGCTCAGCTGTGCAAACAGTCCTGGGCAAGATTTGCCTTGGTCATGGCATGTACAAGCAAGGCTCCGTTCCAGAAGGGTGTGAACATCAACACGTATATTTGGCAGTGCTGTAGTCCCCCACAAAATTYGCTCCTTACTGGGTTACTTAGTGCCTGAAATGGTGACAGGAGGCCACAGGAGCCACAGGGCAGGCAACAGGGGTACAAGGGCTGAGATATTTTTACCTGGGGCTGAAGAAAAATGCAGCAGTTCTGTTTGTTAAGACATTTGCATGTGTTTAGACATTCATTATTCAGAAACAAACACTGAAATCCTTTATCAGTCAAAAGGAGATATACAGCAATCTAACCTTTCAGCATGCTTTACCACAAGTGAAGACAGAACTGATCAAATTAGACAGCAATCTATTTTGTTCAACTAGCCATTCTGCATTTTTTATTGCATTTTTGTTAAACTTGGTATTAAAGAGCTGCTACTGACTCAGTAAACAATTATCCGATGTTATCCCACCTTTAGCTTTGACACAAGCTGCAAGCTCTCTTCTCTCAGGCCATCAAGCAGTACCGGAGTCAACTGTTCTGCTACATCTTTTTTCTGCACAAACAAGTAAAGAATGAGGATAATTCAACTTTGAAATTACATTCTGCACCTGCAAGAATGAGGCAGAAGTGTGAATTCACTCTGCATGCAGTTGTTGGAGAGCTATGGTAGCAGCACCTCTTTTTGTACTTGCATGTCTTTGAAAAACAAGAGATCCCAGACAGGTTATTTCCTGGTTTCACCTGAGAATTGTCCTTTACCACCACTTTGCATCTCTCAGCCTTCAGAGACAAGTCATTCTCTCAGTACCCATCCCGCATTCGAGTCATTTCATGTCCTTTACCAAATCCTAGCTGAAAATTTTCCTTAAGGTAGACCAACACTATGTGGGTACCAGAAACTTTTGTTCATATACACATTTCAAACATGCATCCTGCAGTAAGCATTGAAACCTACATCTCCAGTTTCATCAAGCAGGATTTTAAAGAATTTGCTCTTGAGGTCAAAAGACCTTAGGCAACAGATGAAAMCCAAACATTTACTAAGTCAGCTAAAAGACAGCATGCAGGGCTAGTATGCAAAGAGATCTTTCCCCTGAAGTCAGGTGAGACTCTGGAAAAGGGGATTCACCCACAAAACCACTGGCTTAGTGCCTTGGCAAAGAGGTTGTTACCTGTTCCAGAGAAGCTCTGCAGGATCTCTGCTGTTTGCTCTCTGACTGCTGATGCTTCTCCAAGGCCACAGCCTCATCAGACTTATTATTGGGACCTCTTTCAGCTTCTAAAGGAAACGTTGTACCTTGTTTCTCCTCTTTTCTAGCAGATCCTGCACCACAGCTGTCCAAGTGCAGTGGAATGGCAGAGTCTTTGCATTCCCCATCATCCATGACCTGGGCAGATGCTGCTTTGGAGGAATGCAAGCTCGCTTGCGAGGGAGGTGCAGAAGGTGTATTGTGGAAGACCTCACTGCGTACTGATGGTAAAACAGCTGGGGTTGCACCCACGACAGGGAAAACGGATGAGGAAATCTGAGACTCAGGCTGAGTGGGAGCACCAACTAAGACAGTCCCCACGGGAGTAAATAGCAACTCATGGGTGGAAAGTTCCTTCTTGGAAGCTGGGCTTTCTAAGTGAGGTAACTTGGGCAATCCATTTTTGAAAGGCGAAATCAAATTACTTTTGAGACTTCTTTCTTCTGGATTCATTTGTGCATCTTGTGTGTCCTCTGAGGCCACACCATCTCCAAACACACTAGGAACAAAAACCTCCAAGTCACTCACAGGGGAAGATTCTAATTTCTCAAGTTTTAGTAGTCCAAATTCCTCATCTGGTAAGTGAAAGTCTCTGATACCCAGTCTGGGGACCAGCCACTGGAGACTGCGGAAGGAGAAGAGAGAGCTGCAAGTATTGGGGTCCATAGCAGGGAGGCCAAGAGAAGCAGGACCCTCTGAACCCGTTGGATAGCTACATCCTCTTTTGCCCTCACCTAGACAAAGAAAAACACAAGAATACAAGAGAGAACATCACATCATAAAATAAGCATCAACTAGCCTTTTCAGAATGTCACAGCCAGAGTGTCACTAAAAACTATTATCAAAAAAAGTATTAAAAATAAAAAAAAAAAAAAAAAAAAAAAAAAAAAGCCATATCCATCTTAACACATGGAAGTGGCACTTTTCTGGAAAGACATTACACTCCACAATTGCTCTGCATCAAGCCTTCAGCTAAAATATCATCGCCAAAGACTGACAGAATTGGCCGAGTGCTTGGTCAGTTTGTTTTGTTTGGTTTTCTTCCAACACTTTCTCTTTTCACAATATTCACAGACCCTCAGACTGTAATGCTACTCTTTGTGTTTCACACTTGTCAGCACTAAAAAAAAACCCAAACCATTAATATGCAGACTTAGTTGGAGAAACAGATTTACATCCATTTGCTGGAAAATCAGGTCCAGTGTGCACAACATTCGCTCCAACAGCAAAGGCAGCTTAAGAAGTTCTCAGCCTGCTCCTCATCCACACACTGCTGTTCACTCCCTGTCACTGTGCAGAAGCAGAGATTTCTGGAATTGTTCAAGGAACATGGGCACCACAATGATCTAAATTTTTTAAAAATCTCTCTTATTTTAAAAAAATAATAGTTAACCCATATCAGATTTTCTTGAATAAAAAAAATATGGCAGGGTGTGAACAGCAGTGCATGCACTCACTGGGATGTTTCCCCGCCTTGCTCTCGGGCTGTAGTTTTAGGGAGTGCTTATATTTGATGAAGTACCTTTTGAGACTTGACTGGCTTTCTGTCTTGCAGAGGAACGCAGGGAGCGGCGCAGAGGGACATTAATTGCTAGGAGCTGCTCAGCCCTGCAGGCTCCTCGCACGTGCTGATTCTTAACATGCTCCACTGGATGTTTATCAGCCTGACACACAGTTAAGCTGGCTTCCAGATCTCCTATATGGCTGGCAAAAGTTTCATTCCCTGGGTTCAGAGAATTGCTGTTCTGAAGTGGATTTTGAACCTGTTCTAACAGAGTCTTATGGCATTTGCCAAGCACTTGGCTTCCTCCAGGAGGAGGATCGGCACTTGTTGGCTGTATTGCGCCAGTCACTTCTGTCTCTCCAGACCCAAGAGCTGCAGCAGCAGACAACCTTCTCTCACCCAAAGATGATTTTTCAAGAGTAGCCTCACAGTTTTCCGTTTCACTCTGACACTCATTTGACAGCAGACTACTGCTTTCCCTCGTTGTTACGAGATCCAAACTCTCTATAAGTTCCTGTGACACTTGATGGACAGGGGGTTTGCAGGTAGACTTTCTTCTTCCCTTTTGTTTCCTCTGTGATCGTCTCTGATCTTGCTTTGTGCTAGTGATACTGTTTTGYGAAATCGATCCAAGTGAAGTGCTGCTACCACTGGACGCAGGAAGAGATTTCTGGGGACTACTTGAATTTGCTGGATCATTTTCTGCACCAAGAAAAGGGAATGGCACAACCCCTGACTCCAAATCATTTTCAACTCTTTCTTGGGAGGGCCGATCTGAATTTGCACCTTTCTGCTTGCACTTACTTCGTTGACCTTTCTTGCTTCTGCCCAGCTGGCTGAGAATTACAGCATCGAGGTCCACTTTCCTCTGGCAATTAGACATGCGTCGAGTTGTCCTGACGTAGTATTCAACCGGAAAGAGAAGCCCTTCAACCACCGTGCAAGAGTTCAGTGGGCTTTCAGGAGCTGTCACCTTTTCTGGATGAGAAAGTCTTGACTGAATTTCAAGCTGTTGATTCTCCAACAGTTCTTCAACATTGCCCAGAGCAAGATCTGTAGGAAAGGCATTTAAGCTATTAGCGTCACTTTGATTTCCTTCATGGCTTTTGCTCTCATTAGTTATAGTGTTATTTCCATCAGCAGGCAATACTTCATTTTCTGACATTAAATCCAAGAGCCTACRTAATTCTCCCTGATCTTCACACATACTCTCACCGTCCGTTTGTTTTATTGTACTGGAGGATTCTTTTCTTCCATCACTGCTGGTGCCAAGTAAAACAGAGTCACCATTCTCTGAACACGACCATGCAGACTCATGGTTATCAGATGTGGCCACAGCACTTGGGTACTCAGGCTGCCAGACCTCGCTGCTGTCCCTCAGCACACATGGGAACAGCTCAGGCACTCCTGGAGGGATGCTGTCTTCAAGCATGTCTTGTACAACTCCTAACGCTGCATCGGGAGGAGTGAAACTGCTTTCTTCTCTCTGCCCAAGTGCTGGTCTGGATCCTCTTTGAGCGTTTTCCTCAGCGTTCGAGAGGCTGCTTCGCCTGAAGACTGGTGACCGAAGTTCCTCTGTACTGGCAGTTGGATTTTTCACCATTTCATCAGTGTTGATTAGATGCACATCACGCACTGATTCCCTTTCCTCCGATACCTGAGCCTTTGTCCGTCTCCTCAGCTTCATCAAGCTTCTGGAGGTTTGGGGTTTTTTCTCTTCAGGGGCAGGCCTAACGATTCCACAGCACAGGTTTTCCTGGCTAGCCCRTATGCTTTCTGCCTGTGAGCTGTCCTGCAGCCTAACCTTGTTACTGGAGAATTCAGGAACGTGTTTAAACGTGACAGATGTTTTCTTCTCTGTGTCAGGATCAGAGCAGGTTTTAGTCTGTAACTGAGAGGTTTCATGTTTGTCAGCACTAGGAGATATGTTATCTCTAGAACCTGTGGGAAAAAATGTCRTATGTGTAAAGTACTCCCAGCAAAGTCCCGTCCAAGAAAAACATCACACAGCAAAACTAGACAACTTTGTTAGGAGCGAAGAGTCGGGATCAGAGAGCACTGCAGACCTGGTGAGGAGGAAAGGAGAGGAGATGTTATTGCAGATGACGGTTCAGCAGCACTGGAAAGGCCGGGTGTGGGTATGGGGGGCAGTGGATGTGGCAGCAGCTGCAGAGAGGGGACAGCGGAGCCGGCAGCCAGGCAGTCAGCAGAGCTGGGGTCCGTCCCCGGCTCGGCAGGACCGGCCGCGGGGGCACAGAAGGGGACCCCCGCCCTGGCCCGCCCGGACCCGCCGCCCGGGCGAGGACAAGGGGGAGCACACGGCAGCTGGCGGGGCCCTCCGGGCGCTCCCGCCGACCCGCCCCGAAGCGGGAGGCCGCCTGCCGGCTCCTACCTGCAGGGCTCCGCTCCCGCCGGCCTCCTTCCGCCGCCGTGCCCCGGCCGTGGCTCCGGGCTCGCTCGGCTCGCCGCGCCCGCTGCGGACACAACACCGGCGCGGGGCTGGGACCGGCCTCCCGGCACCTCCTCCCGCGCCCGGCCGGGCCCAGCCGCCCCGCCGCCGGCCCCGGCCCTGCCCGCGGCCCTGCCTGCTCACCCGCAGCCGGCTGACGGTCTCGCTGTACTCCCTCCTCAGCAGCGCCAGCTTCTCCCTCAGCTGCAAGACACAACGCACCGGGCTGGCACCGCCGCGCCGCGCCCGCCGCCCCGGGCCCCGCCCGGCCCCGCCCGGCCCCGCACCTTCTCCTTCTCGGCGCCGCTGAGGGCCTCGCCGCCCGCAGCCTCCCCCGCGGCCGCCGGCTCCTCCATGGCCGCCTCTCGCGGGAAGCGCGCGGCGCGCGGGCGGTGCGTGCCCATGGCAACCGGGCCGCCATAGGCCGCGCCCGCGGCGGAAGCGCTGTCTGGCGGACGGAAGTGACGCGCCGGAAGCCGGGAGTGGCTGTGCGGAAGCGGCGGCGCCATGGAGCTGAGCGAGATGCTCTACAACAAGTCCGAGTACATCGAGACGGTGCGGGGGGGCCGGGGCCGGGGCCGGTTGGGGCGGCTGAGGGGGCCGACTCGGGCTCGCTGAGGCGCTGGGGTGTCGCGGCGGCGGCGGYGGGGCCTGGGAGGCGGCGGCGGGCTCCGAGCGGCCGCAGTGACCCGCCCCTTCTCCCCGCAGGCGTCCGGCAATAAGGTGAGCCGACAGTCCGTGCTGTGCGGCAGCCAGAACATCGTTCTCAACGGCAAGGTAGGCGGCGGGGAGGGGGCTGCGGTATCCCCCAGCAGCCCGGCTGGGCGGGAGGGGAGCGCGGCCGAGCCGCGGGGTCCCTGTCACCACCGCAGCAGCACCCGCGCTGCTCTGCCGTCTGCTGACAACCCCCGTCGGCCCCGTGGCGCCAGAGCTCTGCTCGCTGAGAACACAAACAGCTTCCTCTGCTCCCTCTGCGTGTGAGCAGGTCGTGCTTTTGCATGGTGCTTTTATCCATGCAACATCGTGTTTCTGTTTGTGCTTAAGCCTCGCTTTGTGCGTTGGCTCACTTTGTGCAGCTCACTGGCACGATGGGGGCACAACCGGTGGTTCCAGGCTCCTCTGCGTTTGCTTTGTTGTCACTTTTCTTTTGACTAAAAGAATCCTCTGTAAGGTAACGTAATCTTGCTGGAGCGGCCTGACCTCTGCATGAGTCTGTATAACAGCTGGTAACACGGGTAGAAATTGGAGCTCGTTTATCTCTCTTTTCTTCTCCAGACAATAGTTATGAACGACTGCATCATCCGCGGTGACCTGGCAAACGTACGGGTCGGACGACACTGCGTGGTGAAAAGCCGCAGTGTCATTAGACCACCCTTCAAGAAGTTTAGTAAAGGGTAAGAGGTCCCCTTCCTTTCGAGAAGGTGAAGATAAAATCTATATGCTTAAGAAAATATATCAGCTTGGCTGAGATCTGTATTCAGAGGGCTGCGTTCCTTTTGCGGCAATTTGCAGAAATATGTCCCTCTAAACCTGCCATCTCCTCAAATTTCAGCTTTGCCTTGAGGGTTAGCGTTCCCTTCAGACCACAGTATGGAAAGGCTGGGATGTATTAAAATGGCAGTGAAGAACGTGTTTCACTTGTTCTTTGTTTATTCACAATGTCTTCCTGTTGCTCATTTGGGTCATCCTTTAGAAAGACATGAGAAAAGACCAGTTGCTGTTCAATCTTCCTTAGCATCAGATCTACCTCTGGTAACCCAGCTGGGGACAGGAGACTTCATGGTGTGATTTTGGGTCTCACGGTGTCGCGGAMCAGTCTGTCTATTGTATACCTGAACAACTAACTCTCCTGTCACAGGGTGGCTTTTTTCCCTCTCCACATTGGTGATCACGTCTTTATAGAAGAGGACTGTGTTGTCAATGCAGCCCAGATTGGCTCCTATGTCCACATAGGCAAGAACTGTGTCATTGTGAGTGCCGTTTCTCTGTCTTCCCTTTAAACCCTTGTTGAGGCTTTGTAACAACAGTGGAAAGGTATCCGCACCAGCTGGCTGGAACAAGCTTACTTACTCTGTGCTGTTCCTTTCTCCTCCTTTTCCTTCTCCACAGAAAGCAGCGCTTTCAGTTTTGCTGTTCTGAGGATAGCGGGTTCAGCTGACTGCTGTTTGGAGAATCTGTCCCAACAATACTGTGGCTAATGGGACTGTCCAGGAAAGACAGCCTGTCCACAAAGTACAAGCGGAATTGTGTTTCTATGCAAATAACGCAAAATAGTCAAGGTTGCCATCTGCTGAGTTAGAGGAGGCCTTGCTACGTTACTGCATGACTCGGGTTCTAGGTTCCAGTTTGCGCATTGACATGTGTTAATATGCAGCTGCCCGTACATGTGTTAGTTGAGAGCTAACAGAGTTTTCCTCAAAAAAGGAAAAAGTGAATTCTGTTGGGAAGAGCATTCAGTCAGGGTAAAGATTTATTCCCCTGATCCCTTATACAGAATGTGTTTTGAGCAGTTAAATCTGTTGACGTTTAGGTAACTTATCAGGAATAAGCAAAAGCATATAGTATTTTAAGTATAAACTTTACCTAATCTCCATTTTAGGGTCGTAGATGCGTTTTGAAAGACTGCTGCAAAATCTTAGACAACACAGTACTACCTCCTGAAACAGTAGTCCCACCTTTCACAGTCTTCTCGGGCTGCCCAGGTATGCTCCCTCTAACTTTGCTTGCACAGAAGTGTGGATAACGTGGATATTCTTATTTTTAAATGAGRTTGCTATGACAAAGTTGGCTATTAGCATTTAGTGCCTAGAAGTAAAGGTATAGGGCACTTGGTGAACTGAAAAATAATTTTAACTTGTGAAACTCACTGCTTTAGTGTATGTTAGGTAGGTAGTATATGTTTACTCAGAACATTATTACTAGGGTGCTAGCTGTGGCCATCCTGTACAGTAAGCAACACAACTTTTCAGGCATCCAGAACCCAGCAGGCATTAGGCTCGGGCAGAGGGAGCACTCCTCCTTCCACGGTTTCTGGTTTTGCAGGTATTTCAGTAGTTCAAACTGTAGGAAGTCCACTTGCTCGTTATTCATATGTTAATAGGGAGGTAGGTACATTAAACTGAGGTATATGAACGTTTAGTTCCTGCCCATTGACCTGGCTGTGCCGGAGATCTCATTGTACAAATTGCACACTCCATCGTTTCTCTTCTGATAGTGTTTTATGGGGAACAGCAAAAGCTGTCACAGGACGCAGCTGCAGCAGTCTGTCTGACGTCTGCCCCAGGGGGTACGATGGGAACGATCCCACTGTATTGCTCGACATGAGAGAAGAGCCCTTTGCTGTTCTGTTAGTAATTACTTACAATTCAAAGTCACTGCTTTGAATGTTGAATATAAGCTTATTTCTGCTTTCTCCTGCAAGAACGCTGATGGTCATCCTCTTATTCTTCTTCCAGGACTCTTCTCTGGGGAACTCCCGGAATGTACCCAGGAACTCATGATTGACGTTACAAAGAGCTACTACCAGAAGTTCTTGCCACTCACTCAGGTCTAGTAGCCTATTTACCATGTTTCAGAGCAGTAAAGGCACGCAGGAGTGTTCTGGGGGCGGGGAGAGGGATATTGTTCAGTGAGACCAGGGCACGGCCCTCTGCTGTTCCTGAGCACTTCTGTGAGTGTTCCTCAACACTAACGGTCTGGCCAAGCAGTCCCTCGTGAAAGCTGCTGTGTCATGTTGTTTAAACTTTGTATGCTCATTTGAATGTAATTCATTCCATGTTGTCTGAATTGTGCCATTAAATGTTCTGGAGCTAGGAAAGCTGATAGAATTCCCTTTAGGGCAGCATCTCCTCGTTGCAGCTGGGGAACAAGGCAGAGTTGACAGCACATACTCTGCAGTGTAAGCCTGTCTTCCATGTCAGTTCTGTTCCTAACCCAAAGCAAGTGGGTTTACGTTTGCTAGGAGCAACCTCCATCCTAGAACAGAAGTGCAGTGTGACTGATGTGCGTGTTACGGGCAGTTACCAGGGTTCATTAGACCCAGTGCTTTCCTTTGGAAAAATATTTGCTGCTCTATAGGCCTGTGTGTTGAGGTGGATGGCCTCTTCCTTTTCTCCCTGTGGCCTGAGATTCTCTTCTGTAGGGACAGGATATTGTTCATCATCCTGGGATTGGCTTTAGGACTTTTGGCTGACATTGAAACCTGTCTTTCTATTCCTTGCCTGACAGGACACTTCCTAGCTTTTAGCTCTTGAAATAGACATCAGTCCTGTGCTCTCACCCGTTATGCAGGGTTAGCATTCTCGTGGCCAATGCATGTTCTACTTCCTGAACATCGCAGACCTTACAGAGCCGAAGGGCTTTGGAAAGAGGATTGCCATGTCACTCACAGAATTCAGTTCAGCAGAAAGCAGGTAATTAAAAGCAGAAACTGGAGGTGGGTGAGAGAATGCTGCAATTGTCCCCATTTATTACCCAGTAAGTATATTTGCAGAAAGCTCTTTGGTGCTTTTCTGCATTATAAAACTTAAGAAGGAGATTCAGACTTCTTGGAAAGAGTGAACATTTCATTTTGGACATGTAATAGAGCAGGAATAATTCTTGCTGGGAGCAGCTCTGTGAGAATTGGAGACAGCTGACACTTGTGTGTACCTGACTCAGTACCAGACAACTGGCTAAAAATGAATCTGCCTGCTCTGGTTGTGTTGTATTAAAGCTTAGCATCGTCCTTCTCTAGCTTTTAAAACTGGGGCTCCTGCATGTCGTAGTGTAGCAGCTGGGGGCCAGGACGCATATTAGTTACGTAGTAGGTGTATGGTTGTGAGATCAGCAGCCCTGGAGCCTTCAGCTGTTCAGTATAATGCAAAGTACTGATACACCCTAAATAGCAAACAGCTGTACAAGTACTAAAGTGTGTAGTAACTACTGTTAATCAAATGTAAAACCACTGACTGGTTTGTTTGTATTTTTACTGTACATAAATTAAAGACTCTTCAGTTGTTCAAGTGACTCAAGGTTGTGACTCTTCAAATCAAACTTGAGACTAGAGTGAGGTTTCTGCTGTGCCTGGGTACATGAGCCGCAGTCTCTTGTTCTGTGACTATTACAGGCTATTACTGACTCTTACAGTGTCGGTGCATTAAAAAAGTGAAGTACAGCATGAAACAGCTTCTTCTTTCTGCCTCTGAGCTGATGACTTTCACCCATAAATGATTCCAGCATTGTTGGTTTATAACACAGAGTGTCTTTGCTTCTATTCTTCATGCTGAAGCGAGAATCCTAAAGCCACCAGGGTGACTGTAAACCCTCTCTTCAGCACTGAAACGTTAGGCACACCTATTTGGTACAGCACTAGCTCCGGTAGTGTTGCTTCAGGCACTTGGAAATCGCCCACTTTTTGGGTCTAGCCATCCCAGATGGCATGGCTCCTTCTGCACTTGTGTAAAAAAGCAGGAGCTGGAGCCAGCTTCTCGTGGCAGGGAGCACAGCTGGACAAGAAGATGAGATTCTGTGTTGAAGCTGCAACAGCCGGGCTGGTACTGCTGAGCTCTCCGATGCAGTGGATCAGTTAGGTCATGTCTGTCTGGTTTCAACAGAGGTGAAGTGTTTTACCAGAAGCCCAGATTCAGAGGGACCGTTGTGCCACCTAGTCCCATACTGGCTAGAAATACCTGTTCAATGACAGCTGTGTTCCTCGAGTCCTCCTGAAGTGGGAGTGGAGACAAGCGCAGAAGGAAGCTGGGTTCTTCCTGCGATCTCGTGTGGATTCAGAGGGGTGTCCACATGAAAGGCCCAGGCTCGCCATTTTTTCTACCTACATGGAAAAGTATTAAGTGTTCCTTGTGTTTGTACTACAGGCAGCTTCCTAATTGACTTCAATTTCCAAAAATGTTTAGTTCCTGCTGTCCAGGCCCTTGCAGAAGCCATTTGCAGTGAGGGGCTATAGGAGTCCTCCCCCATCACAAGACCTGACAGGTTTGGGGATTCTTGCAAGATTTCTTGCAAGCCAGATGTTTAGGGGTTTATGCTGCCACTCGCGAGTACTACTTTGCCCGGTTAACTTGCCATCAGCCGTCTCTCGAAGCGTGGGAAGCCGCACTGTATTTGGTCAGGAGGGGGCTGTGTGTGCTGTGTTGCCATGGTGTCACTTCAAAGTTTCAACACCACATAGTACGTTTCACTGGGATCGCTTGATTAATGGCCACAGTTGGGCAGCATGAAGCTAGGCTGCTGGCGTGGGAGAGGGGTGGGAAGAGGCAGCTGCCAAATTAAGGGATGTGAGTTTGAGAGCGGGAGTGGGATGGCAGCTGGAAAAGTGTTGCATTTCCATGATCACTCGAGCAGCACAGCTGTAGTACACTGAGGGATAGGTCACTGCACAGTTACTTAGACGTTTCTTGGCCTACTCTTCCTTCTAGCAGGCTGAGCCGACCCTTCTGCCTCAATTAAAACCTCTTTTATTGTCTCTGTTAAGGTGGCCTCTGCCAGGGTCTAAAACCAAGTCACCACTGAAGATCTCAAACACTCAGCACTGTTAACATTCCTTAGATTTGGCCACTTTATCCTCCTGTCCTCTGAAGCATCCCTCTGACCTGGGCTCACCTCTACACCTCGGCCAGCTCTGGAAAGATGGAGCGTCAGTGGGTTGCAGCGTGCTACTCCAGCCCCAGGGAATTGCAGCTTTCTGATGGCAACATTCAGTCTAGCACAGTGCAATAAAACGTGGCTTCCAAGAGAGGGCTTTGCTGCGTAGCCAAAGAGGAGCTGTAGGTGCATGGGGAAGCATGCCCCTCAGGGAGGGAAATTGCTTCTTTCAGGAGTCTTGTACAAACAGTGATCACTTCAAACACTGAGTTGCTGTATTGCTTCATTGATCCTGTATGCTTTACTCCAGCTTGCTCTGGCCAAGGCTGTCGGGCCATGCTGGTCGCTCGTCTTGCAGGGCGTTCAGAGTCCTCGGGTGCCAACAGTGGGGGCTGCGGAACCCTTCTCTCTTTCGCTCTGTGTCCGCTGTCGGCTGCAAGAGGCCCTTGCCAGATGCTGATGGCTCTTCAGAATTGCAGCTGCTCGGTGTAAGGGATGGCGAAGAGCATGTGAGAGGCTGTGCAGGAAGGTAACGAAGTCACCGATTGAGTGGAGGCCGTGTCTGCTTTGTGTGGAGCAGAATTTCCCGAGATGATCTGGCTCTGCTGGGGCAATAACAGCTTAACTGTTGGCTGCCGGCTGCAGTGATCTGCAGGGCTTGCGGCTTGGTCCCGTGCGCTGGACTCTCCAAGCCACCCTGGAGCGACTGATGGCTTGTGTCGGTCGTTAAAGGCTAGCTGGGTGTCATCTGCAGTACCCGCAGGTCCAGCACCTTGCAAAAGCACGGAATTTGCTTGCCAGGACCATCTGTTCTTTGTTAGCCAGGGCTGAGAGAAGCAGCTTTCGCTGATGGGGATGGGAGGCCGTACGAGGTCAAGTCGCCGTCCTCGTCCCGGGTTCAGCGGGGTGGGACGGTGCCTGCCTGGAGGGAGAAGGCAGGCTCGCGGGCTGGGGCACTGCGGCTGGTTCGTGTGCTGTCCTCGGTTATTTTTCATCGGCATTTTGTTCTGCGCCAGCGGGCAGCAAGATGGGATGAAGGGATGAGAACAGGCGATGGAGTTACTTCTCCTGGCGCGCGGTGTTACCCTGCAGGAGCCGCTCTGCGGGCGCRGGGCAGGAGCGGGCCCTGGCCGACGCCGGTTCGCTGGGCAGCGCGGCCGCGGGGCGAGTGGGAAGAGTGAAAAGATTGTTAACGAGGTCAGGCGCAGCTGTGCTCAACTGCCAAAACGTCACCCTGGGTGACCGAGAGGGACCCGGAGCGGGTKGGATTCCACAGAATAAAAATCAGCWAAGTTTACCCAGATTCTTGGGTAAACGTGGGACCTGTGCTGTCCGCGAGCCGTGTCCGGGGGTGGGAGCGTCACCAAAAGCTGCGGGGAAGCCAGCTCTCTGGTTCCCGTTTCTTTCGCAGGAGAAACCGCGTCAGGCACAAGCTCCGACACGAATTTCCCCTCACGAGAGACCTCGTCCCCCGTGCTGGGGAGTCCCGGGGGCGGCCTGCGGGCGCGTGTGCCCGGGGCCCCCCTGCGCGGGCAAACGGGCGCGACCGGAGCGGCGCCGAGGCCGCATCGAGCCGAGCCGGGCCGGGCCGCTGCCGGAGGGGGGACGCGGGGCCGGCCCTTGCCGTGGAGCCCCGCCGCGGGGAAGCGGCGCCTGGGCACCCCGCGTGGGTCCCGCGGCCGCTCCCTGCCGCCGCGCCGGGCCGCAGCCAACGGCCGCCGGGGCACGCGCCGCGCGATCCCCGCCCCGCCCCGTCTCGCGTGGGGGCGTGGCGCGGCGTGTCCGTCCCCGCCCCCGGTGCGGCGCCTGTCTCTTTAAGCGCGGCGGGCGGGGCGCTCCCATGGTGCCCCGCGGCGGGCGGCGTGGATTTTAAATCCTCTCGGCCAATGGGGAGCGGCCGCGGGCGCGTAACGCTCCGGGGCCGCGTTTGAATCGGGCAGCGCCTGCCTGCGTCCGCCTCGCCCTGCCGCGGCCCGGCGCAGCTCCCGCTCCCCCAGCACCCGCAGCGGCCCGGCCCAGCATGAGCGCGGCGGGCGGGAAGGCGGCGCGGCCGGCGGCCCTGGCGGAGCCGGCCCGGGCGGGCGGCGCGGCGGCGGCGGCGGCGGGCGGGAAGGAGGTACCGAAGGTGCTGGTGGACCCGCGGACCCGGCGCAGCTTCGTGCGCGGGCGGTTCCTGGGGAAGGGCGGCTTCGCGCGGTGCTACGAGCTGGCGGAGGCGGAGAGCCGCGAGGTGTTCGCGGGCAAGGTGGTGCCCAAGTCGCTGCTGGTGAAGCCGCACCAGAAGGAGAAGATGTCCATGGAGATCGCCATCCACCGCAGCCTGGCCCACCGCCACGTCGTCGGCTTCCAGGGCTTCTTCGAGGACGCCGACTTCGTCTACGTCGTGCTGGAGCTCTGCCGCCGCAGGGTGAGGGGGGGTTGTGTGTCTCGGTGTCACCCGGTGCTGACCCTCCCCCGCAGTCGCTGCTGGAGCTGCACAAGCGGCGGAAGGCGCTGAGCGAGCCCGAGGTGCGGTACTACCTGCGCCAGACCATCCTGGGCTGCCAGTACCTGCACAGCCACCGCGTCATTCACCGGGACCTCAAGCTGGGCAACCTCTTCCTCAGCGACGACATGGAGGTGAAGATCGGTAGGTGCCCGTGACGTGATGCCCTGCCAGCCCCCCGTGGCAGGGACCCCAGCCCTGGGGACCAGACATCCAGGGCATCTCCAGTCATACCCCATCTCTCCCAGGTGACTTTGGCCTGGCCACCAAAGTGGAGTACGACGGTGAGCGCAAGAAGACCCTGTGTGGGACCCCCAACTACATTGCCCCGGAGGTGCTGGGCAAGAAGGGGCACAGCTTCGAGGTGGACATCTGGTCCATCGGCTGCATCATGTGAGTCAAAATGCCTCTGTGCGGCCGTGCCGTGGGCTGGACGTGGGGCTGGGCGGTTCCTGTGGTCCAGGTCTCGTTGGATGCTCTGGGTTTYGGTGTGAGCCGAAGCTTTGGGCGTGCTGTCTCCAGAGCGCCTGCCCTGGCTAGGCCCTGCTGCTAGCCAGCACACGTCCTTCCCTGTGCTCTGCACACGCTAGCGCATGTGCATCTGCAGGCCGATCTGCTACGCAGCATGGCTGTCTCAAGGCATTTCCCAAAAGCCCACACTTCCTAACTGAAATTTCCCCCAGAGGGTACTAGATCCCAGCTTCCCTTTTCAGGGGGCAGGAACCAGGCACAGTACACATAGCTGTCTGTGCTACTGCATGTCCAATGCCAACTGTGTTCCCTCTGCCAGGAAGGTCCCAGGGTGTGCTTAGGATGGGGTCACTTCTGCACACAAGTCTCAGAGTCTCTTGCAAAACTGACACTTTTTTGTCTGTAAACGTGCAGGTACACTCTGCTGGTGGGGAAACCGCCTTTTGAAACTTCTTGTCTAAAAGAAACGTACATCCGAATCAAGAAGAACGAGTATACTATTCCCAAGGTATGGCGCTTCCCATGGGTGGATCTGTTCACCTCACAGCAGTCCGGTCAGCCTTCTGCTGCAGCATCCTGTTTCTGGCACTTAATGGGCTCTCGCATATTAGTGAAACCGCTCTTATTGTGGAGTGCTAGGAAAGGGATGTTTCAGTCGGTAGTGGAGTGAACCTGTAGGGCCAGCTTCCTCTTGGGGAGCCAGCAGCTCCCCTACCGCCCTGTAATCCAGCAAAAATCCAAGCTGGGCAGTTGGCACGGGGTTAAATGGACGTGCTCAAGTCCATGAGGTCTGGGCCAGGTCCCCAGCTCATCCTGCTGCTGTTGATTCGGTCTTGCTAAAGTCAGTTGACTTTAGGCTTTGCATGTTAGCAGACAGCTCTCCATGCCTGCCCAATTCTGTTTCCCCAGGCTTGCATCCTGCCTGACGCAGCACAGGAGCTCTGCTCCAAGCAGAACTTCCCCCCGGTTGTATATCCAATGCATTTGCCACCAGTGCTCATTGTCCCCTGACCCTTGTCTCTAAACTCTGCCTGTCTCCTCTCAGCACATCAACCCTGTAGCTGCTAACCTCATCCAGAAGATGCTGAGGTCCGACCCTGCCACGCGCCCTACTATCGACGAGTTGCTGAATGACGAGTTCTTCACGTCAGGATACATCCCCAGCCGCTTGCCCACCAGCTGTCTCACCGTTGCACCTAGATTTTCAATTGCTCCCAGTGGACTTGAACTGAACGGGCGAAAGCCGCTGACTGCACTCAACAAAGGTAAGTGCAAATGTCTGGAGGTGAGGCTGGACTGCAGCGCTGGACGAGAGCCTGCCTGGCCTCCAGCAACACCCAGAACCATCAGCGGGGAATGTGGCGCTCCCTCACCTCTTCTCCCAATTCTTATGAAAACCTGGAGTGTTTTGTGAGTGAGAGAGAGGTCTCCTTGCTCTTTGCCTGGAACCAAAGCAGGGAGGAAGTGCCAGCATTAGCTTTAGCTATATGGTATACAATGTGTTTCTTATAGCTAGGGTAGAATGTAAATCTGGTGCCTTTAGAAACCTACTCCCTGGTCGTGCCTCCACTCTTCTCTTTCCTGCCCCAGGACCAGACAGCCCTGCACTAGAGAACTTGCCTGAAAAGGAAGACGTAGCTGGGCTGCGGGAGCTGGGAGATGCTGTTGACTGTCACTTAGCTGACATGTTACAGCAGCTGACTGCAGTCAACTCGGCCAAGCCCTCTGAGAGAGTGGCAGTGAGACAAGGTGAGTCTGGGGACAATCCCACAGGCACTGGCCTCCCTGGATAACTTGCTTCTCTGTCACTCTGATGCTGTTGTCTGAAGTGAGAGACCAGCTGACCCCAATTTCAGACTGGAAGGCTGAGAAGCGATGTAGTAGCTACTTACCTTCCTTTGGGCCTTGCTTGCTGGGGTGCACAGGATGCTGTGAAATGTCTTCTAACAAACTCCTTTCCTCTTTGCAGAAGAAGCTGAAGACCCAGCCTGCATTCCTATCTTCTGGGTTAGCAAATGGGTGGACTACTCAGATAAATATGGTCTAGGTAAATAATATGGGGGCAATGCTTCAGCCTTTTCTAGCTTCTGAAGAGGCTGGGGGAAGCTTTGATTTGGGCATTGCATCGGTCTGGTTCTTTAATCACAGTATTCCAGTGTGTGTGTCCAAGACCACTCCCGGGAACATTACCAAATACCTAGTGAACCTGGAGTAGTGGTCACTGAACGTCAGCCCTGGCTACTTTAAGGTGGAAAATGGCTACCTGCTGCATGAGATGGCTGGCCCCGCTCCGCAGTGAGCACACGTACCCACTCTGCAGCAGGTGATGCAACAAGGGAGGATGACAAATCCAGAGGAGGAAAAGTGCCACCCAGACCTCCACAAAGAGGAGAATCTTTAGACTTGGTGGGGTGGCTGTCAGGGAACCCCTAGATGACACAACCTCCTGCCTCTGTATTTCACACAACTGGTGGTCCCATGTATTTGAAGGCCTAATGGGTTCCCTTTTGAACCAGGTTACCAGCTGTGCGACAACAGTGTTGGAGTTCTCTTCAACGACTCCACTCGTCTTATTATGTACAATGATGGGGACAGCTTGCAGTACATYGAGCAAAACAGCACCGAGTCCTACTTCACTGTGAGATCCTACCCTTCTGCCTTGAACAAGAAGGTCAGTCCTGGGGACAGGAGCCCTCACTGGGGGGTGGCTACGCCTGGTGAGACTTCTGCCAGCCTCGCTGGGTTTTGTTGGCAGGGTGGGTCCCAGAGAGGGTCATCTCTAACGTGGGGTCGCTGGCATTCTGCGACCATTCGCAGGCTTCCTCTTGGCTGGTAAAACATGGCTCCAAGGACAGACACTAGCAGCTCTAATTGTTTATTTCTAGTTGCTATCTGAGGCTCATTTATGAGCAGCTTCACAGAATTAAGTGCTCACAAGACTTGCATGTACCGAAATGTTCAGTAAAGTGAGCCTCAAGTATCGCAGACCGAGTTAACTTTGAGTATGAGAATTTGCACAAGTTTGTGCAGTGACACCTCAAGCTCTGAAAGGTATAAGGAGGCTCTGGGACTGTGATAGCAGCCCCTGCCCTCCCCAAATAGCAGGGGTCATCCTCAGCCTGTCTGCTCACAGCCTTTCCTGTCTGCAGATAACACTATTGAAATACTTCCGGAACTACATGAGCGAGCACTTGCTGAAGGCGGGTGCTAACATCACGCCACGGGAAGGAGACGAGCTGGCCCGTTTACCCTACCTCTGCACGTGGTTCCGGACCCGCAGCGCCATCATCCTGCACCTCAGCAATGGCACCGTGCAGATCAATTTCTTCCAGGTGAGGCTGCTACTCTGCGTCTTCCAGGGCTGCAGCTCCAGCTGCTGAAAGAGCCCTGCTACACGCAGTGCTGTGTGCAAGGCAGCAGGAGGGTATAGCCTGAGCTGAAACTTTGCCCAGTGAACTGAGCACAGGGAGGCTCCTTACTCCCCTTGCCGGTGCGTAAGCCACCCAGATGCTCCTAGCTTGTGAAGGGGCTGTGTCTGTTAGCAGGAGAGAGGCTGCTGCACAGTCTCAGGTGCAGTGGTCTTGAGCTGGCTGGCCGGATTGATTTGTTCCCCTTTGCTGCAATCTATGGATGAATGCTGAGGCATGGTGCTTTGTCAGCATGTTTCTGGGTGCAGCTGGGATGCCCCAACTATAAACTTTAGAGGTGGTTCATCCTGAGAAAATGCAGTCCCCAAGGAGCAGAGTGCTCAGGGCGACAGTGTGTTCTCTCCCCACAGGACCACACCAAAGTCATCTTGTGCCCTCTCATGGCTGCTGTCACATACATAGATGAGAAACGGGACTTCCGCACGTACAAGCTGAGCCTCATTGAGGAACACGGATGCTGCAAGGAGCTGGCCAGCCGGCTCCGCTATGCTCGCACCATGGTGGAGAAGCTCCTCAGTTCAAAGTCTGGCTCAGCCCGTGTGAAACCCTCTGCTTAGACCTTGTTCTCGATGGACTCAATGTCTGTGCCAAGCTGTCCCACCTGTGGATGGGGAGGTCTGGTAGCATCCCTGCTCGCACTGTAACCTCCCATCACATAGCTGGGCTCCCACTCCTGGGGATGGCCTAGTTGCCACAAGGAAGCCCCTGATGCTGTGGGAATGGCGTTGTTCACTCTGACTGGTACCCAAARGTTTCTTGCTCCCCGCTCCTAATAGAAAGTCTATTTTTTAACTGCATACCTAGTCTTTTTTTGTARCTTCCCAAAGCCAAAAGCCTGACTCAAAACCCAACCCTCTTGTTTGAGGCTCCTGGGCCTTCTCTTGAGAGAACAAAGCACGGGGCGAGCAGAACTATCATGTAAGTTATTTGTACATGTCTGTGCTGATGCTCTAGGCTTTTGTTTCCTCTTGTAGAAATGCAGGTAAGATATTTAACGTGCCCAGGGTGAGACTGAGCAATCAGCCTTTTAATACTGAAATTAATCTACCTGAAACCTAAACTTTTGTATATTGCATAACTTGATTAAAGATTGTTTGTTGCAGTGTCCAGCCTGTCATGGTTCCCTTTGGCTTGCTGTGAGGGAGGGAGCAGCACCTTGCCTCTGGCTTCCCCTCCAAGCAAGAGCTGTCCTCTTCATGAGCTCATGCTGTCTGCTTGATTGTGCTGATCTCCCCAGCTGTGCTGCAGGAGAGGAGACCGTGGGGTATGACAGGAGCTGTGCTCTAACCTGGAGGCTAACAGCCCTACCTTCCCATTTCCCATTTGATTGGCTCTCTTTGAGCATCTTCCATGTAGTAAAAATGTGACTACAGAATTAGGAAAAGACATCTACTGTAGTAGACTTCAGCAGGATCCCAGTAAGCTATGTTGGGTTTTCTCCCACCACTGCTGACTGCCAGCACC
This sequence comes from Phoebastria nigripes, assembly GCA_035582835.1. NCBI lineage: Eukaryota > Metazoa > Chordata > Aves > Procellariiformes > Diomedeidae > Phoebastria > Phoebastria nigripes. Next base: position 2,919,410 of record JAYKAV010002833.1, read on the forward strand.
TACTGGTCCTTTCAGGCCAGTTTATTTTTAAGCAGGACAAGCTTTTTAGTTTTTTTTTTTTTTTATAACATTTTGTATAAAATACTCTAGGCTATACAGTATTCTGAAAACAAACCAGGTACAAACCCCTTGTTACCCATGTAACAAAATCCCACGCCCCAGCACACAGAGGAATCGGACTGTACAAAATCATTGCTGTTCCAGAGAGGAAGCCTTGCCGAGGGGCTCCCAGGCTGCCTGCGGACCCAGCGGGTGCTGCACTTGGAGGCTGGCTTGTATGAAATGCCTGTGGGGATGCAGTAAAATAGAACACCCATGGGACACCTGCCCTGGGGCAGCAGGAAAGGCTGTGGGAGCTGCAGGCACAGGCGTGTGTTCAGAGGGAAGGGATCCCTGGGGAGAAGGGGTTTCCCTGCCTTTGTGTCCCGAGACAACTGCTCCTGAACAGCTGCGCTACTGTGCAAACTGCTCGGGGCTCCTGGGCACAGGACTGATGTGGGGGGCTCTGGCCTGGCATAAGGACAGGCTCCTGGTGACCAAAAGGGAGAAAACCTTTTTCTCAGCCCAGCTGAGATTAAAAACTTCATTATTGGGATTGTGCTGGAGGCCCTATGCCTCCCTCTGGGGCTGGTGGCACCTTGCCCTCAGCAGCCCTGATGCAAATAGCAGGTCCAAGCCCTGGGGTGGCTGCTAAAAGCTGACCCCTCTGTGCCTCAGCCCTCGGAGGGGCTGAAGGACGGTCTCCAGTGTCAAGACTGGTGTTATCAGTCCTGGTCACAGCCATGTTGGACACATGCTCAAAGAGCAGCTTTCCCAGGCATGTGGTGTGCCGATCCCTGGTGAACGCCCCATTGGGACCCGGCACCAGCCTGGCTGCATCGCTCTGCCGGCGCATCGCTCCGCCAGCACATCTCTCTGCCAGCTGCCCTCAGGAAAACCTGACACGTGTTTTCTTCTTTCTTCTCAAACACCATGTCCACAGCAGAGATTTTTTTGTTCTCTGACACAAATGCCTTGAGGCCACTGAGTCTGACTGTGGGTGTTTGAAAAGGTGGGTGCCCAGAGGGTCCCTCCTGGGCTCAGGAGACCCCAGGTGAGAGCCCAGTGCCACCCTACGCTCACCTCTTCTGGATCGTGCTGTTTGTCCCCCACCTTGCCCCAGGGAGAGGGAGAAGGATGCCAGAGAGACCCGGGGCTGCTCCCAGCTGCTGCAAGACAGGGCTGTGGGTATGGGCAGGGCGGGGAGGAGTGGCCACAGCAGCCTTGCACCGCGGGTGCTGTCACGGTATGCGTCCCTGCTCACTTGCTGTCGCCTCCTGGCCCCTGGCAGTAGTAGGAATGGAAGAGCCGCTCTTGGGCGCAGACCCTCATGGCCCCGTGTGTGTGCAGCAGCAGCCGGGGGAAGCGGGAGGTGAAGTACCGCACGAAGCCGTCAGGGACAGAGCCCAGGGCTGCCTGGACCTCGGCCGGCAGCTCGTGGTAGTGATGCTTCTGCAGGTGAGAGGGTGAGGTGAGCAGGCGTGGGCGGGTGGCGGGGGTGCAGGGGAGCCGGGGGGGGATGTACCTTGTTCCTCATGGCCCGCAGGAGGTCACGCACGGAGCCCCCCTTGTAGGTGCGGAACTTCCTCAGGTCTGGGGAGAGCAGGAGAGACACTGAGCGAGGGGGGACACGGCTGGGGCGAGGGGCACAGGACTGCCCCAGCCCCCGGCACTGCCCCGAGCCCCCACACCCCAGGGCGTGCACGGTGAGCACCACAGCCTGCGGCAAACCCGGGTACTGCTCTGCTCTGCCCTCCCACAAAAGAGCTGGCACATCTACCCACCCTGGTTTTTGGCTCCTGGGCACAAGCAGGTGCCTCCTGCCCAGTAAAGAGCACCAGAGCCGGGAGCCCCATTCCCTGCCCGATTCCACGTGAAAGGCGGCAGCAGGCCCAGGCTGCAGCGGCGAGCCTGGCCCCYGCACGCTCACCTGTCTGCAGCGGGAGGGAGATGTGCATCCTCCAGTTGGTCCTCACCACCGACCGGCCCCCTGCCTCCAGGGCTGAGACGATGGGCCCCGCGGCAGGCTCCTTCTCAACGCGGTCGCTGACGTCCTGCGTGCCCAAGAGCAGGGACRGGGCGGGTACGGCACTGCCCTCGCCCCACACCGCCCCGTCCAGCRCCAGGGAACAGAGATGGCGCCGAGGGGGGATGAAGAGGGTTTGGCCCTGACCCCAAACGCAGAGACCCCCCCCCCCCTTGCAAAAGTAGCTCAAAATGAGCACGTTGACCTAAATACAGCTGTTTCCAGCACTTGTTTTTCAGAGCACACCTACGTTCACTGCCTGGTGGGACGGCGCGCGCTCACCTGGAAGAACTGCAGCTGCTTCTCCTGACTCCAAAAAAAGGGGTGCACAAGGACCACGGGGGCCAAGGGCCGGCGCTGGGGYTCGGCGCTGATCATTGTCGCAATCAGCTCTCGCACAACAAGGTTGTCTGGTAGGTGAAACACCACAATGGAGAACTAGCCCCTCCCCAAGAAGGACCAGGAGATGTGCCCCTTGGCTCAGGGCTTCCCCGYGGGGACATGCCTGTGGGGAAGGGTCTCACCATGAGTTTCTTCCTGCAGGCAGCTCAGCTGGTAAGAGCCCGACAAGATGTTGGCCTGTCGCCGCAAGCTGTCCCCAAATGGGTGCTGCCCTCCTGACACCACGTAGTAGAAGATGCAGCCGGCTGAGAAGATGTCCACAGCACACGTCTGCAAAACATGAAGGGGGAGATGGGACCCTCGCAGCAAAGGGCGAGGAAAGCTTTTGCCTCCCCGCTCTTCCATTCTTTTAYGTGAATGCTTGGTCATTCGCCAGAGAGCTGCCAGAAAATGCATCGCACCAGGGCTCCTGCCTGCCCTGCTTTTTGGGGTCAGCGAAGCACCCATCACATCGGGTCCTTATCAGGGAAGAGGTTTTCAGAGGCACAGACAGAAGTCAGAACTTCACGGCCAGACGGACACGCCAGGGCTGCTGGCGTCTCACCCAGCTGTGCAAACTGACCCCAGTATGAGGTTATGTGGAGCACGCTGCCAGCACCAGTACGTGCCCTGCCAGGGACCAGTACGGCAACCAGCTTCCAGCAGGAACAGGATTCCCTGGGCTACACAGACGAGCAGAAGCGTAACCTTTGCAGCAAGCCATGGCCCCCTCTGACCTCCCCACCCCGAATTTCCAAGGACTGTAGCCAGATGAGACACCCTGTGCTGAACACAGCCGGGCACTGTCCCCGCCAGGGCAGGAGAGCAGGGGCAGCTGCTGACTTGGGCAGTCCTGCGAGGAGCACTGGTGCTCTGCGTCTGGGCTGGCTTGGGCCCTTGGAGCTTTTGTCTTAATTGTGCATTTCAGCAGCATGCTGCAAGGCCGCTGCCAGCACGGGGGACTCTGCCATGACGGGCTCGAGGAGGACCCTAGCTGAGGGGAGGCGTCCGCGGCTCACTGACAGGGTTCTCCTTCGGGGCCTCCTGCAGCACCTCGGGCGCAATCCAGCCCTCGGTGCCAGGGATGCCGGAGCGGAGGCTGAAGCTCTGTCGTCCCCCCTGAAGCTTCTTGCAGAGGCCGAAGTCAGAGATGACGGCTCGGATCTGCCCGTGGCGATTTGGGACGGAGATGAGGATGTTACAGGGCTTCAGGTCACGATGGACTGGAAGGCAGAGTGCGCAGCGTCACCTGCCAATGCAGCGGCAGGGCTGAAGCAGAAAAGGGCTCTGCCTGCCGCCCCGCACGCTGCTGACCCTGACAGCTGCTGCCTGAACCCCGCAGCCGAGGATGGGACCAAGACGGCACACAGTCCCTCCTGCCCGTGCGTGGCGGTGGGGCGCTGCCCTCTTACCGATGCTGAGGGAGTGGAGGTGGGCCAGCCCGGACATGGTCTGACGCAGCAGAGACACCGGGTCCAGGCTGCGACGATCGAAGCTGGGGCTTTCCACGTACTGGAACCACACAGAAGTAGAAAGAGATGAACTGAGGCCTGATTTACTGGGGCAACCAAGGCAAGTCTTGCTGGGAGAGAGACTTCTCACTAGGCTGACAGAGGTGGAAGGAGACAAGCCCATGCGGAGGCCACTTGTGCCCAAGGCTTGCCATTTCCAGGTCTACCAGTCGGCATCTATTCCCTCTGCAGCAAACTGCCCTCACTTGTGTCTTTGGACCTCCACAGCTTCAGCAACACTCCTGCTTTATGGGGCGGTAAAAGGATTCTTATCCTCCCCCATGCCGAGTCTCTTCCCAGCATGTGAACAACTGCCCTGACTGATGTGGCAGCTCGGAGCTCCCCTTCTCCCTCCTCAGAGGGCAAATCGGCAGGAGAACAAGGGCAGGGGTTTGACTGACACAGGAGCAGTGCTCCAAAGTGCCTCGCAGCCTGCCCATACCCGACCCGACCCCTGTTCCCCCTGACTGCTGGGAAGCAGGTTCGGAGCAGGGCTGTACACCTGTGGCCAGGCAGGAACCCCAAAGAGGGCTCCAAACCTGGGAGCTGCTGGCTGCCAACCCTGCCCTCGGGCATGCACAGCACGCTGCTCCCGCGGGAGCACTGCAGCACAGACCAAACCAGATGCGTGTCTCTGGGGACCAACCTGCAAACACGGGGATGGGGACACCCGGGGTCGATTGACAGCCCCCCAGCAGCAGCCCCATGCAGCCAGCCCTGTGCCCCCAGGACTGGGCAGGGAGAGGGCTGCGGGCTCACCTCCTGCAGTGTGGCGGAGCAGAGCTCGATGGCGATGTAGTGGAACTGCTTGTCCTTCTCGGTGCAGAAGTAGCGGACGACGTGGGGGTGCTCGTCCGACTCCCGGAGCAGCTGGACCTCGCGGTCCACGAGGTGGAAACACTCGGGCAGGAGGCGCTTCACGGCCACGTTCCGGCCCTCGAACTGTCCCCTGCGTGGAGAGTTGACGGTGTCATCGTCCATGCGCAGCCCTCCCCAGCCAGAGCAGAGCCCAGCGCTGCAGATGCACAGCCTGGCCAGGCTCTGGCCGATGCTGGAAACTCGCCCCTCAGGGTCCTCAGCATGGGTCACCTTGGCGTGACTCCCAAAGACTTGTCAAAGCCACGGACAGGCAGAAATCTCTGCAGCGAGCTGGAAACTGGGGTTCGGATTCCCCTTTTTGTAGGAAAATAACCTCCCTCGCTTTATGCTGTGTTTAGTGCTGGGGAAAGGGGCTCAGCCAGAGCCAGGGGAACCTTACGGGGCACTAGACCTGCCGCTGCTGAGAGCTGCCTGGAGCAGGCACGGCCCAGCTGCCTGACAGCCTAGCGCAGGCAGGAGGGGAAGGGGAGCACAGGGCGCTGGTGCGAGGGGGAGACCTGCCCTGCGTACTGGTACCTGGTTACCAAAGGCCATGAGCCCAGCTCTCCAGATGGGTTTGGTGAGGACCATGAGAAGGGGAGGGTGGCAACCCATTCTCAAAAGCCCCTGAACCAGCAGCCGCCAGCCAGGGAAGGAGCTGCCTTGGCACTGTACTTGTGGCCAAGAGCAGAATGAGGGCAGGCACCCGGGGTACCACCCACCTGAAGACAAAGGTTCCTCCAGCTCCATGGCCCAGCACGTCCTTGGGGTTAAAAGAAACCTTCCCAACTACAATCACGTCTGGTTCTGCATCTGGAGAGGAAGACAGCCATCCTTCGACCTATGAGCCTTAGTCCTATACAAAGGACACCCAGTTCTTTAATCACCTGACCATTCTTTGGGCCCTACTACTCTTGCAATTGCTTTTGTAGCCCATGTTTATCCAGCAGCAGGTTTTGCATCTCCTCCCCCGTCAGCTGGGGTGCAGCCCCTTCATCTGTGGGGCATCTCTGCTCCTGCTTTGGGCAACAACACCTACGGACAGAGAGCCCCTCGCACCTTGCCCGTTCCCACCTCCACACACCTTCAGCAGCCACCGGGACAGCCGGATCCGGGCTGACCATCCCATTAGCCAGGTCCTTCAGGCGGGCCAAGGGGCCAGAGCTCTGTGAGAGCTGCGACGTGCTTCCCCAGCTCAGACCCGGCTCCCTGGGCTCTGCAGGGACACCCTCCCCAGCGACCCGGCCCGGGAGCAGCATCTCCTGCTGCTGCTGCAGGAGCTGAATCTGCCTCTCCAGCTGCTGCTGCTGCACCGCATGCTGCTTCTGCAGTTTCTGGAACACAAACCACAGGAGCGCTCAGCCGGGGCATCRGCAGGGCTCGGCACAGGCAGCGTGTGCACCGTCTGTCCCTTGCCCAGCTGGCAGAATGCCACRCACCACCTCGGCTCGTTACCACGAGTGCGTACGAGACAGCGCAGGGGCTGCGCGGCTCATCACAGCCACGACACCGCTGCTTGCGCCACAAGGACAAGAAAAAAGGGAGTCCCCGGCCCTTCAGAAGTGGCATTTCTGCGGCAGGCAGCGGGCTCTTCCACCGGCCACCACTCACCGTGAGCAGGAGGAACAGGACTCCCCCRCCCAGCAGGGCCGTGCCGATGCCAGCCATCACCAGGTCCCAAGTGCCGGCCTCGGGGTAGACCTCCACCCGCTCCCTCGGCGCGGGGTCCGGCTGGAACTGCCCCTCGCTGCGGAGAGCCGGCTCCTCCGGGCTGCTCGGGGCCAGAAACTGCAACACACGCCCGGGGCTGGGTGACACCAGAGGGACGGACTGCTGGGCACTCAGGTTTGGGACCCCCTCCCCACTACAGCCCTGCACGCAGGACCCCCCTCCTTGTGCTACCCCACGCTGGGGACCCGCCGCCCAGCCCCAGACAGTCCAGACCCTTCAGTGACCCAGCACTGCCCAAGGTTCCCCCCAGCGCAGAGGTGGGACCCAGCAGAGATCTGCCACTCACATCATCGAACACGGTCCTGGCGGGAGGAGCCCTGGGGATGATGGTTTCCGTTGTCTTCCTCAGGTTCTCCGGGAAGGCTCGTAGCATCGTAGTGTGGACCACAGGAGGCAGCTCGTGGTGCCCTGCAGTGGGAGGGAAAGAGACAACTGTCAGCTGGTCTCTGGTCACAGCTTCAGTCCCTCATCTCTGCAGCGCCGACGTGGGCTCGCCAGASAGCTCTGGCTCTCCTGGAGAAGGGGTGTCCCTTCTCATGGGAGGCACAAAAAACATCACAGCTACAACCTGCCGGCTCTGTCCCCAGGGACGGGCACCTGGAGCAGCAGCCAGCGGAGAAAGGCAGAGGGCTCAGTCCCCTGCTCTCAGCACGCAGCGGGGGGCCTGACCCTGCTCCTCTGTGCCTCCCCTGCCACGACCTCCACACACCACCCTGATTTCCAAACATGCCAATGCAGTGTGGCCTCTCCTGCCATCGCACCAGTGACAGCAATCACGGAGCAGGCTGATCAACCCAGCGTCTGTGTGCAGGGCTCGGTGCACAACGGCACACCCACCAGCACAGGTAATGGTGAGCCCCGCTTCAACAGGTCCCTGCCCACCCCCTGGGTGGGGGTGGCCGGCGGCCCCTCCTGAGGAGGGGACAAGGATGGGCTGCAACCAGCCCCAAGCCAGAGTCACCGCAGTCCCTGAGGGTGAGTCACAGCCTCAGCCCCATTTGCCCCACTGAGCAAAGCAGGTTGGGCTGCCACCCCAAAACACGCCGGCAGCTCAGGGTGCCCCTCCGCGGGGCACCCTCCGGGAGCGAGGATGCAGGGAAAGCCCGTGCCCCTTGCGGGTCCGCACCTATTAGGAGCCACTGGTTGTGGAGCGAGGTGATGCTGCCCTGTGGGTACTTGACATCGGTGCTGGGCGTGATCTCACACTCCCCCGACTCTCTCATGGTCACATCATCCGTGGTGGGGCCATCAATCCTGGCCAGTGTGATGCCCTGYGGCTGGGGGTCCGACAGCTCGTGGAGCACCACGCAGCCGGGACATGCACCCGCCGCGGCTCCCCCCAAAAGGGGCCAGCGGGGACACTCACCACCAGAGCCACGCTGCCGTGGACCAGGGAGGTCAAGGCATAGAAGCTGGCTGCRTACTTCCCCACATAGAGCGCTGGCCTGCAAGGCAGGGACAAGCATCAGCCTTCCATCTGTCATGGAYCAGGGTGGCCGAGCAGAGGCAACGCAAATGCCACCGGCTGCCACAGCACAGGAACCACGTACAGCAGCTGGGTCTTGGTGGCAGCAAAATCCTTCATGGACTGGTAGCTCCACTTGAGGAGGTGGATGTCCTGCGAGTGGAAGGTCAGGTAGCGCAGGGTCTCCATGGCCAGGTTGAGGTGGGGGACGCGGCGGAGGCTGTCCTGGTGCCACATGTAGATGCCGACCACAGGCGAGCCATAGTTCTGCGCCCACAGGACCTCCCCGCTCTCCTTGTCCAGCGTCACCACCAGCCCGTCCCCACTCGAGGCGAAGTGTGCCATTTCTAGGCAGAGCCAGAGGGAGCGGGCGATGCAGCAGTGCTGGCTGCGGGGCTTTGTCCCCCTCCGCCCCTCCTCAGTCCTGCCACTGGCCGTGGGCTGTTGCCTGCTGCTCTGCTCTCATGAGAGCCGTGGCTGGCACAGCAGCCCTTTTCCCAGGAATCGGCACAGCTGAGACCCGCCGGCCATGGCAGCATCTCCCCAGGGTCCCTGCCCAGCCAGGGTCCTGCTGTGAGCAGGGCGCCGGGGGAGCTGGCTCCCGTGGCTCCCACGTGCACGGCGGCCACTCACTGTAGTGGTAGGACTCCTCGCAGAGCGGTGCYGAGTAGTCGGAGAAGGTGGCGTTCCAGCGCAGCTCCCGCGACTTGGTGTCGTACATGGTGATGACGTACTCTGGGGACGAGAGCAGGGCACGAGGTCACTGCTTAGCAGCCCGTTCCTGGGGCTAGGCGGACGAACAGGGAGCAGGACTGGCTTACGGGTACGGCCGATGTAGAGCAGGGGACTTGACGGGCACAGACCATCCCAGGCCTCAGTTGAGAGAGTGGTCTGCTTCTCTCCTGACTTGGGGTCCACGACGAACCAGGTGTCCTGCTTCTTCCCTGAGAATGAAAACACATTTTTTGTAAGTGTCTGCAGTCCTGCTGTCTGTCCCCAAGGCTTCCTCCTGCCTCCCCTCCACAGACATGTTCCCRGGAGGTCCCCACTCAGCCTCTCCGCCTCCCTGGCCCCGGGTCTGGTGGAGCGGCCGGTCTCTGCATACCGGTGTAGAGCACGCCGTCCGAACTGCGGCATGGCGAGGACTGGACCAGCTCCGGGATGGTGAACGGGAGCTTCTGCAACACAGACGGCAGCGTGGATGCAGGGCCTGAGAAATGCCTCCCCGAGCAGCAGCCTTCCTGCCTTCCGGAGCAGGGTGGGAAGGAGAGGGCCCCCGGGACAGTCCCCTCCTCCTCGCCTGCCTTCACTGCTCAAGCCCAGAGCAGGATGGAGTGGCGGGGAAGGAAAGGGTCCCAGCTGTATTTGCCCCACACCCGCTCGGCTGACATCTTCCAGGTGCCAAGGACAAGCTGGAGCAACTGAAGGCCCCGGGCTCGCCCTGTCCAGCAGGTCTGCCGGGTCCCCCAGCCCGGTGAACCCCCAGGGTGTGGGCGGGCGGGATGCACGCAGCCCCGCAGCCCCACTGACCATCAAGCCTTCTTTGTTTTTTCCTCCCAGGATATACAGGCTGCCATCATTGGGGTCTGGAAGGAATGCTGGTCTGGAAAGGAGGAGAGAGAAGGATGAAACATGAGCTGCCCCGGGCACACACCAAGGGCTGAAGAAGAGCTGCACTAAAGAAACCCCCTTCAGCAGTTTGCTCCAGGGTGATTCACTACGGGGCTTGACCTTTCCTGGAATCCGCCAGCACTGGATTTGGTAGGAGATGAACTCCCGCTCTGGGTCAGCACGGTAACTCCATACGGCCGCCCTGCACCCACCAGCCGTGCTGGCTCGGTGCCCTGCCCGCCCCAGGGGAGCTCTCTGCTGTCCTGCCTTCCCCCTGCACTTTCAGGTGGATTTTCCTCAATTTCTCTTCTACACTTTTGTGTGTGGTGGCGCTGAGAGCTTCTGGGCTGTCTGTAGAAAGGCTACAATTCAGCAGCAAGGAGCAGCTATTCCTCATCATCATGCATGAAGTGCTAGCACAAYGGGTAGGCTTAAGGCAACGCTATGGCATGGGCTGGGAGGTTCATTTCTCTGAGGCTCCCCTTTCTTGCTGTGAATCTGTTGGTTCATCAGGGCAGTCGTGCACCTCCAAAAGGCTCCTGCACAGCCCACAGGCTGCCTGCCCTGCAAAGGGCACTCTGCCCGCGGGGGGATGACACTCACTCTGCCACATAAACCGGCACCTGCAGAATAGGATCTGAAAAAGAGAGCGAAACGCAGACGTCAGCAGCCTCTCCCTGCGAGCGGGGACAACGTGGCAGTGTTTACCAAGCGCAGCCACACGCTGCCGTGCCCAGGTCTGCAGCCTATTTGCATTTCAGACCCAGAATAGGCACAGCCGGCAGCTGGGGTCTGGCCCCCCCAGATGCTCTCCTCCGCACACGGCCGTGCCTGGGGCTGGAGCTGCGGCTGGCAGCGTCCCCAGAGCTGGAGGAACAGCCGGCCCAGAGCACGACGAGCAAGAGCCAGGCTAGGGGGTGCGTCCCTGACCCCTGACAAGCCCAGGCTGCAAGCGAGCACCCCCCGGGTCACTACTCACCATCCTTCAGGGTCCACTTGATGTCACCTGTGCTCTTACTCACTGCGTGAAGGTTTCCATCCAGAGTGGATATGAAGAGCAGCGTTTCTGGGACAGTCACAGCACTGCCTTTGAGGCACTATGGACAGAAACACCGTCCTGAGAGAGCAGGGCCAGACTTGGGGACGAGCACCCATGGCCCGGGCCATCTCAGGCAGCTCAGCAGCCCCCCCCCCCCCAGCACGCTGCAGCAGTGGACTGCGGGGAAGAGCCCCAAGGTCCCTTCTCGTCCCCAGTGAGGCAAGACTGGTAGGGAAAATAATTTATTTCCTTGCACCAGCGTATTAAATCAGCTTGTTCCTCCAGMTCCACCTGCACAGGACACCTGCAGAATCGCATCTGCTAACGGCTGTTCGGAGGTGCTGTGTTTTATAAATCCACGGCATTAAGCCCTGGCACTACGGTTGCTGCACTCGCAGTGAGTGGCACCACCGGCAGCGTGCAGCACCCGTGGTCCCTGGCTCCTGCAGCACCGGTCACGTCCCACCAGTGCAGTCCTGGGGCCAGCGCAGCCTTTCCCCTCCTCTCCCCCGGAGCCAGCCRTCCTGCCGGTGGGGATGAGCTGCAGCACGGCCACAACTCCCGGGTGCTTTTCTAAAGGTGACACAAACAGCCCAACTACTGGCTCCTTCCAGAAACAAACAAGTTGGGTGACTTTTCATGCCAGGAATGCAATTAATGCTCACCCAGGCCTTCAAAGCTACAGATTTCAGCTACCCTGATGTTGAGGGAGTAATTGCAAATTCACGCTGGGAAGACGAGCTGCTGCTTCCGTGTACGGCGTCCGTACAGCAAGCGCCAGCTCAGCCGCTGCAGGCTGGTACACACGCCAGCCTCACCCCGTCAGCAAACAGGGATCAGCAAACAGCACGGGGACCCAAATGGCTTCAGGGAGAGGCAGGGCCAGCGTGGCTGTCCCCAATGCCAGGGAGCCAGAGCAGCGCCCGGGCTCCCCACTGGCTGCGATGCAGAAGCCGATCGAGCAAGCTGCTGCCCCAGTCACTCGTGCAGGGTGGCCAAAGGACATCCCCTGGGCCCAGCACGCCACCCCCCCGGCAGCCCCCTCACTGCCTCTCACCTGCTCCGAACCAGCTCCTGGAGCCTGAGCCGGGCAGAGAGCCCGGCCTGGGGACCCAGCCAGACTAAAGAGTGGGGACCGGCCGACAGCCTGTGCCAAGACAGTGCCCTATGTGTGAGCACGTGCCCGTCTGCGGAGCAGAACCTGATGGCAGTAACAGACCAGCCACGGTACAGTGCGACCAGGAGACACGTTCTCCCTTGAGTCACTGAAATTCCTCCAGCTCCAACAACATGGACAGCAGCCCCAATGGGTGCCAGGTCACCTGTTCTCCAGCTGTACCTCCTGCCAGGAGCACACACCAGCTCCCTCCCAACACACCTCATGACCACTCCTCTGTTTTGAGCCCAATTCTATTATTTGCCCTTCTTGCTTAATTTTTAAGTGAGGTCAGAGCAAGTTTCCCAGCTCTCGCTTTGTCCAGAGGACGCGGTGGGGCAGGCAGAGGAGGGCGACTGCTCCCCACCGCCCCTTCTCCAGCACCGTGCGGCCACGAGGCAGGCTCACTGCTGGCTGCGAGGGACCGGCTGCGGCGACAAGCTAGGCCAGCAGACACGGAGCTCTTGTGGTGTGRCCACCTGCATGAGGGAAACGGAACCGAGACCACCAAGCCCTCCCAGCTGTCAGAGCTAGAGCAGGCTCTGCGCCCRCGGGCTCTGCTTTTCCCTCCCCGCAATGCTTTGCAGTTTTTCCATCTCTTCTGCAACTACTGTTTTTTTGGTGACAGTGCACTCAAACAAAGGTCAGGCTRCCCAGCCCACTCCCCGCACACCACCATGGGCAGAACTGGGAGTGCTGGGCGCCTGGGAGCGGCCGCCCTCCCCTCCAACTCCCAGCCCCGGCTGCCCCAGCAGCCGTTCTGGCCAGCCCTAGCCCAGAAGCGCGGCTGCTCTTCCCGTGGGATGTCTGCAGGACCTGTGCTTTCCCAAGGCTCCCACCACGCCAGCCTGGAGTCTGCAGCAATGCCACTGAGGCTGGAGCTCAGCCACGGGCTCGGGGTGKGCTCGCTCCCCCAGTGACAGAGGGGGACAGCCGGGCAGACAGAAGCATCYGCTGCTTCCTTTGCCGGAGCAGTGCCACTGACATCTGCCAAAACCACCCCGGCACACTGCCCTCTCCGCTTGAAACACCACCGGCGGCGGAAGCTGCCATCCGGCTCCCGAGGGGCACCACCCGGCCAGGCAGCAGCTCTATGGGCAGGAGCAGGCAGGAGGGGGCCGAGGGCTCCCAGGGAAGGGGACTCCGCTCTCAGCCCCGGCCAGGCCCAGGGGCAGAGATGCTTTTCTGAGCAGAGAACAACCTCTGCCCTGGGCGCTGCGCGTGGCCCCTCACCCGGGGCGAGCAGCACGGATCTCCATCACGCACCTGCCAATACCATTAACGTATGGCCACGGGACCCCGCATGCAACCACCCCGACCCCGCAGACACATCACTGCCCCTTTGCCCCGCAAACCACGCTCTTCTGGGTGCCGGACCCTGCGCACCCACGCACTCTTGACGCGGGTGCTCAAGCTCCGCACTCACAGGCTGTCACAAGCAGGACGCTCCTGCCTGCGTCGCCACGCAATCGCACCCACGGCTCTCACGCACACGCAGGGGCTGTACCTGCCCGCACACCCACTCACACCCGTGGGCCGCGGTGCTCACACACGTCCGAGCGCGGGATGCTCCTGCCCACCCCGTCACGCCCAGGGGACACGTACTCACTTGTGCTGGTACCCCCACCGCTCCCACCCGCAGGACACAGTCACGCAAAGCTCCCCGCGCCGGAACCACGCTGGCGCCCGCACTCCACCACCCGCAAAGCGCTGGCACCCGCGCTCCCACCCGCGGGCACTGTCACACTCCCAAGCACCCACTCCCACCCGCGGGCTGTGGCGCGGCCGTACCTGTGCCGGGGGCGGCGGGAGCAGCGGCAGCAGCAGCAGCAGCAGCAGCCCCCGGAGCAGCCCCGGGCGCAGCGGCGCGGCGGGGCCGCCCATGTCCCGGACATGCCGGGGCCGCGGCGCGCAGGGCCGGGCCGGGCCGCGCTTATCGCCGCGCCGTGAGTCAGCGGGGCCGGGGCGGATCCAGGACGCGGCTTCCTGCCCCCCCGGCCCGGCCCGGCCCCGGGCAGCCCCCCCGCGCCCGGCGGAGCGGCGGCGCTCAGCGCGGGGCGGGGGAGGCCGCAGGCTGCACCCCCCGGCTCCCCGGGCCTCTCCGTCGGTTTGCCGGTCCCTCTGCACGAGCACGAGCACCCCGAATCCCGAGATCCAGCGTCCCCCGGCTCCCGCGCACTCGCGGGTGCCAGCCCCGTCCCAGCTGTTTTAGCACCATTCTGGGGAAAATTCCCCCGGCCGGTGACGCGAGGCGTAAGGGCGCACCCCCCGCCCCGCACCACCGGCCCCGGCCCCCGCCAGCCCCTCCGCGGCACCCGGTCCCGCGGGGGAGCGGAGGGCTCCTCCTGGACGCCCGGCACCCCAACCCACTTCGAATAATCTTTAGATTCATTTCAAGAAAGAGCAGCGCACAGGTGCTTCCAGAAGAGCGCTTTCCAAACAGACACACTGGAGCTGAGAGGGGTTTTCAGCAGGATTCAACTCCCCCCCACCATGAATTACCACATTGCCCCTTGCAGTCGGGGCACACCTAGGTATTAAACTGAACAAGAACTTGCCGATTTGTACACGTTAGGTGGACCGTATATCAGATATTTTGAACTTTATTTCAGTGATAACACTATTGAACTATCTCAGAACTTTTTTTTTTTTTTAGACGGGTGAGGAGAGAGAAAGTTTCTAAAGCCAGCAGCAAACGCAAGCAGCATCTGCTAAGCATTAAAAAGCCGAGGCTGCCGTAAGCCCCAATCCAGCTTCTCCTGAGCACCTGCTTTTTGCGGGCTGTTACACAGAAGTCAGACTTCTGAAATCGCAGCAAGCTGCCTACCCGTATAACTTACAGTGAGCATGCTCAGCACGACAAGGACATCTACGGTTTCAAACAAGATTAAACCCTGGTTTTGGACGGGGAGCTAGAGAATTGTCCTGTAATTCACAGGCTTTTCGGACGAAGTGATATATGGCAGCAGCGTACCCAAATCCCCACCCTGGGAGAAAGGCGTCGATGCYGTCAGACGTGACAACGAGCACGGGTTCCCATGGATTTCTGCCTGCATCCATCTTTCTACAAAGAAACTAACTACAAACCATTTGCTAACAGTTGTTCACACGGTCGGAAGTAGCTTAGTACGTACAGAATGTTGAAACACTCAAATGCAGAAATACTTAATTATCAAACTTTAATTCATAAGACTAATCTTACAGAATAAAACAATAGGATAACCAGTCAAGGTTACACTTAAAAAATCCAGCAGTGCAAATCTAAGACTAAATATTTGTCATCTCCCCCTCCCCTGAAATAGGCAATAGATTTAAAAATACCATAATACATGGTACTTACATATTCCATTTAAAATAAATCTGCAGTGGACACAAATATCTAAGACTTTTTTTTTTTTTTAATATAAAACCAAAGAATGAATTGCTTAGAATACGGATAAGACATAGTGAACTTCCATGAGCCACAGAAAGCAAATCCTTGGCTAGAAGGTAAAATGGCCGTATGTTTCATACAAGACTTGCTACAGCTCTCCTGGCCCCCCTCCTCCCTCCCCCCAGTGACGAGGACATTAATTAACAAAACAAGATGCTAACAACCTAATCCTAACAGGTGGCGAAAGGCTGGAATACAAAACTTAAAATGAAAACAGTTCCATTGGAAAAAAATCAAGTTACAGAGGAAGAAAAAGTAAACAAAAGAAGGAAGGTTTGGAAACAAACCTTGCTCCACCGAGCTGGCACAGCGAGCAACCGGAGCGGGCAGCGCGCACTGCGCCTGTGCCCGCACCGCTGCATCACCAGCGGTTGCAGGGAACACAGCGGCCGGGAAGGGCAGAGCACGGRACAGACCACCACCACAGCATGGCACCTTGAGAGTGTCATTGCAAGTGAATTGCTTCTCTTTGGCCCTTAAAGTATGAAGCAATGGATACGAACTGCGTCAAGTATAAAATTTAGCAGGTTGTGTGCGTGTGTTACCAGTTACAACATACTGCGTGTTAACAGTTTCTTATCTAGTTCTTTGAATTCAGATCACTTTTTCTCTTCCATCATCATAACATCCTTATTTTAGTTACACATTTCTCAATCAGTCATTAATGGAAATTAATGGTTTACTTTAATCTTAAACTTGATATGAAAAACTTGCGAGTTATACAAGATTTTCATGCAAGATACAGTCTCCGTTCAAACAAGGTTTAGTGATATGCTTTTGCATTCCTAATGCAATACTAATCCAGGAATTGTTTATGCTCGGGATGCACAAACAGAGAAGCAAGGAGTACTCAACTCAGGACAAGGAGAGGAAGCAGAAACCCACAGCGCTGGGCATGGAGAAGGGAAAGGGACAGCATACAGGTGAGCTGCGACACTCAACGCCATCGAACAGCGTATGGGGAGTTAGGGACTGCAGCAGGCCTCCTCCCCGGCAGGACGACGGCCAGGGCAGCGAGGAGGGGGACGCTGCCCGGGCTTCGGGAGCAGCCACCAGCGCGGCGTGGGAAACACCGGCTTCGTTCTGCGGAAACCCATGTTTGCRTTACGGATGCTTTAATCCCCAATTAGTAAACCCAGCAAAGCACTTAATACAACTTCATACCCCAAAACGTTCATGGGGAATTACACACATATACAACAGGGAATCAATCGCCGTTGAAAGGAGATCGTTGAATTGTAATTTAACAGAAATACACTTTTGTGCAAGAATCACCAGATATTACCATAAACTTCCTATGGAAGATTACATGTTGGATCTCAAAACAATCTTTAACAGCCAACTCAAAATACTGATTATATTTGCACTCTACTCACAACGCTTGTGTCTTGCTGAGGACTAATTGCCAAATTCCTCCACAGGACCATTTGGTATGCTGAATCTGCCCTGGAGACGATCACAGATATCAGAGAGTAAAATCCAGAGTCAAGAGAGAGGCTAGCAAACTGCTCCCCAATTAGGCAAGCTGTGACACTATCCAACTAAAGAGATGGTGTTTTCTTAGACGTTAATGATCACTAGTTAATGTCAGTAATTGCCTTGGAAAAAATCAGTATACACCAGAAGATACAAAGCTCCACATCCTTCTGAAAGAGAAAGGATCTTAAAAGCGGTGCTACTAAGTTCAGTTGGAATATTCACTTCAAAGAACTCCCAAGGAACCTACTATATTAAGCCAACAAACTCCAATTAAAACATTTTATGTAAGTATCACTTTCCTGTATTTTAATTAAAACTTTGCACATAGAACAAAAAAGTGAAACAATTTCATTTTTCAAATCAAATTCAACTTGAAAAGAAGCACCTAAATAGGATCACATTTTCTTATAGTATTTTCTTCTCCACGTTTAAAACTGCTTTGTAACCAACGGTTTTTATATTCAGTTTCTTTTGAGATGATCGATTGTACCTGGCACAGGATGCAGAGTAATCATGCCCTTGGGAGAGGGGCAGACAGGAGTGTTAAACACTGCCCTGTACCCCACGCCCGAGGTGCCCTTCTTGCCTCGGCAGCGGTAGATCAGGGATCTGCCCTCCCTCAGCACTAGCAGCAGAGCGTACTCACCCRGGTCACCGCATCGAGCACAGAAGCCACAGGAACTCTGGGGAGGAGCTGGAACTAAGACACATGTCCTCTCAAGGAGCAAGCCAACGAAAGAATGGGAAAGGAAAATGGAATATGAACGGATGTACAGACAGGTCCAAGCAAGCCAAGTAGCAAGCGGGAGCTGATAATCACAGAACCAACAAGATAGCAAGTGCAAAGGTGACCCCAAGTGACAGAAAAAGCTCATGTGACCAATTTTCTTTATACTGTAATGCATATGCTTTCCATCAGGTACTGAATTTTAAATTTAAGCCTTAACACCAGGATTGGCAATTACAAAATAAGACGTGCGATAGCTGCATTTAAGTTGTAATGTTATCTCCAATGAACTCACGCCAACTCCACTAACTGCACTCGCTTGCTCCGAGCGTCGGAAGGGGCTGTTCTAGGGAGCTGACACAGCACTGCCGCAGGAGGAGCTCCTGTCTCAATGCATTTATGTTAAGACACACTGCTGGTGGCTTGTATGCAGAAAGGAAGTATCTCAAGCTACGAGAGTAACAAGCACATCACTAGTTTATATGTAGGATATGAAACACCTTTAAAATTCATATTGCATGAATGTTCTAACTGAAAATACAAAACAAAAGCTGCTTATGTTGCTATCAAGTCTACAGGTAAATACGTAATCTTAACACATACCATAAAGTGAACGCTTTTCCCAGTCTCTCAAATAAAATAAAATAAAAATAAAATAAATACTCATTTGGGAATTTGCACCTGCTGAGTTTCAACTGGGCTGTTTCAAGGAGAGTGAAAAATGGACATGGAATATATTAAGATCAGCTATTCTCACAAGGCTGTTTCTCCAGGAGTTTCACAAAAATGTTGAGCTACTTGCATTGAGCAATATCAAGCCTACAGTGTTAAAAAAAGAACAGCGATCTGTTAGATGCAGGTTTAACACAGAGCAAGACTGATTCAGTCTGACTGCACAATACAATCTGTTAAGGGTGTGCACCTTTTTAGGACTGAAAGGTCCATTCAGAAAACCTGAGATAAATGGCACGTGAATTGCTGAGATGACACGCAGAACATCACAAACCAAAGGCGAGGAGCATTATTTCAGACAGGATGAGATGTAAGAACTTCCTGTAAACTTGAGCAAGAGAAAAGCTGAAAGGTGATTTAAATTTCAAAAGATCAGTTGCTGGATAGATATTCTAAATTTGGTAAGATTCACTGAATAAGATCACTATAAATTTTCAAATCCAGGTCACAAAAGACTACTGCAGTTATTTAGGATCCAAAACGGCATCCGAGCTTCTCTCTTCCCCACTCCCCCCACTCCCAAACAAGGCAGGAATGTCTCTTTGGTTCACTCCCTTCGCGAGATCTGTGTCACTGCTTCACCCCGCTCATGCCAGACAGCGTTATGCAGCACACTCTAGAGTTTTTTTCCAGTCAAACAGGCAAGTGTCATCGCAACAGCTGCAACATGATTCTGGACTGCAACATGCATGATCAAGAAAATGCTCTGACAAATGTAGCACCCCGGGGCAGGAGGCAGAACAGGAGCAGAGAGGTATGCAGGTGGGAGGGGAACAACTAACGTGGCATGAGAGGGGACAGTAAGCAGCACTGGGTCATTGCGATTACAAAACATCCACAGTGGTGTTCATCTGCTCCAAACACGGCACACAGAGAACTGAGCATTCATCATAGAGCACAGCCAAGCTTTACTCCAGTGCTATATGGGAATGCAATTTTTTAACGGCGGAAAACACTTCTGAATTGGGGGAAGGAAGGGGTGGGGGGGAAGCAGGGCATCTTTGGGTAAAACAAAACAAAACAAAAATTAGTTTTGCTACCAAAGAGTTAAACCTGAAATAAAAGGGCCAGCAGAATATGGCTTACTAAACATCGATTTTGCATACTGTTTAAAGTTTATTTTTAAAAAACTGTTTCTGAAATTCTCAGTCACAACCAAGTAACTAAATTAAGTCTAACGCTTGTAACTGAAAGATTATGAAAATATTTGTTTTTGTTCAAACCATGTAAAAAATCCTCAATAATACATTGTAATATTTTCTTTTTAAAACTAAATTGGAAGATCAACTCTCAGCAGATTTAAGTGTATTACACACAGTATTTTGTGAATTAAGATTTATTGATTTCCACTGTATTTGCTTTAAATATGGTTGAAGCTGACTGCAGAAAAGGGATGGTGAAATTTTTAAGTTAAAAGTAAACTAATGGTGAAAGAACATCACCTCTGGCTTCCATCAATGCCTCGTTTATCATATTTTATTAATAAGTTCCAGGACTATCACATCCAGGGATGTTGGAGGCCTCTCCCAGCAGTGTCCTTAGCTTTGTGTCATTTTCCTGTGCCAGAGGTGAGCGTGCTTTCAAAAATACTGCCACTTTCCCAGCACCGTGTCTTTGATTGCATCAACATATTGAGTTGGTACCCAATAGACCCAGTAGTAAGATGCTTCTGTTGGGCCCAGCTGAAATGCCTGCAAAGTTAAAAATGACAACATTTACAAATGGGAAACAGAACAGCTTAAACCAGTGGACAGATACAGCTTATCCACTACAGAAATCAAAYAAGTCTGTTACACCTATTGCCTCCTTCAAACACTTGGTGCACACTACATATATTTGGTAGGCAATAAAAAAAACATTCCTCAGAGAAACAAGAACTGCGAAGTGCCAATTAAAATGTTGAGCTCTTTCCTTTTACGATATCATAGCAGCAACGAAGACTCTTGGCCAGTTTCAAGAACGTGAGGAAATTATTCTGGAAGACAGAATCTGAAGCATAACTCAGTCACTAAAGAAATGACCAGAATGCACAGAGTTGAGAAGCCAAACAGGAACTAAATAAGACAATGACCATGTTTTCACAGTCATAAAATTTCAYAGAATTTTATACTTAGACATAATGTCCTATTCTCAAGGTATGTCAGTATAAATAGGAGGAGCACCATGGCATGCGAACAACCTCTCTCCTTGCTTCAGGGCAAGAGTTTATTGTAGCATATTCTGAAGAGGACATTTTCTTACATGGGTGATCAAAAATGAAGTATTTGGACAAAGACTAGATCAGTGCCCTCCTGCAGACAATAATTTTAAGGTATAACATTCTCCCTTTCTTCCCCTAAGGAAGGAAACAGACTTATATAAGGAACTTACTTCAACATTAAAAGTTAATTACTGTACTTCGGAAGGCAAGACCTCAAACAACGCCATAGATTAAAAGAAACAGCCAAAAATTCAGTAGAATTAGTACAGCTCTCTTCTTAAATGTGTTACTTTTCTAGACCCAATACCAGTTTTTCAGAAAATTACATATGGGAAAAAAATATTACAGGGTCAAATCACTCTTTTTTTTTTTTTTTTTTTTTTAAAACCTCCAGCAAGGTTGTTTATATAAATACAACAGAAACTAGAAATTAAACTAGATACAGGAAAATGTCACTAACACTAAGAAATCATGAGCTATATTGTGAGTATTTCTACTGTTTTAACACTGTCACAAGACAGAAGATATGAAATAACGCTCAAGGACTTAATGTTTGTGTGAAATCAGCCCAGATTTCCACAAAGTAGCAGATACTCAATATGCGACCCAAAATATTTACACTGTGACAGAAGACCATGTCCACATTCCCATCTTCCACAACACGAGGCTGGCATTACTATCCATCTCCAACTTACTCCATTCTAGAAGCCTTACTTCTGTGTATTTGCATGAAGTAATTAGACTGGGTATTATTAAAGTAGAGACATTACTCACCATCATGTGATAATCCTCATGTCCTTCAATAGGTTCACTCACCACATTTTTAATGGACCCCATGGGTAACTTTTCTGTTCTCTCTACATTAAAATTGATCAAAGTATTATTTCTGATATATGAGGAAGTACTATTTCATATTAATTTCAAATACCACCTCCATTACTTCCAAAAGCCGCTCATGTCAGCAGTCTCCTCTTTGGGTGAACTTTGGATACCTGCTGCTGAGATGCCCGTCTTCCACATTACCACATACCCCACAGCTGGCATGCTAATAATGTAAAGGAATCCAAAACTGGCTCACGCAGTTCCTCGCATTTTATGTCTCTGCATCACATTAAGTACTTCAGTGTACCTGATTCAGGCCTAAATTGAGTGATGGGAAAACCCTGGCTTTATTTAACGTTTCCCCATACGGAACTCCACTCGGACCAGCAGGATTACTCGCCATAGTGAAAGCTGGTCCAGGTGTAAGAATATTCAGGACTGACTACCAAGGGTTATACTAAGCTTTCTATACAGAAATGACAAGGCTGAAAGCTGAATGAAGATAGGCTAACTAACTCTTTGAAAGCCTAGTCCTGGTTTTACCCTGAGGCAGTGTTCAACTCTTACTATAAAAGCACAGGGAAGGAAATGTTAATGAGTAAATAGGGAAAGAAACAAAAAGAGAAACTGAAAAAAAAGAGATGACTACAATTACATGACAGAGTAGTGTCAGCCAGCCAGAGGTAACCAACAAGAATGACAAAGTATATGGTTCATGGCAGACTTCTGCTGTCTCAGTTCTGTCCTCACTTCTTTCTGAAGACTTAACTCCAAGATCCTTCCTTTCAGTTCCAGCTTTCAGTGTCAGCCTAAAATTATCTTCTTGGATATAAGACAGAGAAAACCATAAACACTCTACAAAGGAGACACTGAACTATGAGTTCCTTAGATATATTTAACTAATTTGTGTGATCCGAAAAAAAAGCACCTACCTAAAAAAGGCACACAGGGAGATAAACTTAGTGATGTAAAAACAAATATTCTCTACCGCAGTGCTGTAACTAAGCTGACTCCGAACTACCCCACTCAGACTCGCAACATGCATTCATTGAGTAAAATCTTACTTTGCACTCATTTAGCATCCCGCAAATCAATTACTCTTCACAGAATCTCAATAGACAAATCCATATTATCAATGCCTCTACGAAAATGACAGGGAGCAACTGAGAAACATCTACCTATGCCAAACCTTAGGCTACAAAAATGTACAAAGTGATCTGTGAAGCACAGGGAGGCTGTGTGGGGGAAGAATCACTTTCTAGGACTAGCAAGTGAAAAACTGTCTTACACCCAGTTGGTTTTATTCTAGCCCTTACATGCTGGCATCTGCCATGAATTTCTCAGAGCAGGAAGGAGTTTTCCCCAACAACAGCCAGCAATTACAACCATTCCCTAGAGGAAGCAAGCTGCTGCTAATTTTGGGAAGTAGGGCAACAGGTTACATGAAAGACGGATGACTACAAGAAGAATCAAATTTCACAGCTTAAGAAAGGCTAATCTAGAACACTTCAGAAATACTAAACTTGAAATTTGTCTAGAAGGTGAAGGAAGAGGATTAATTACCTAAATACTAAGCATGTATTTAGAACACATTATCAGTAACAAAAAGATCTGGCTGCCCAACCCGCAGAGGAAAAAAAAACCCAATGTCTCGCTCCATCACTTAGCCCAGGAGACAAATCACTGCAACTGGTACCAATAGAGATTTTAAAGCCAGAAAAATCTCCACAGTCAAGTCTGTCCTACAAAGGAAAGGTCAAAAACTTCTGAGATTTCTGCTTACTTTGGAAATAACGTAGCAGCTGGAGGTGCCATCCAAAGCTAATATTACCATCCAATTAGGTTACTTTACTGGGACAGTGAGCAAGCACTTCTATTCCTCTTGCTCATCACTATAATATTGCCCCATCCTGGTCAAACTAAAGGAGCACAGCTTCCTTTGGAGGCAGGGGGTTATCTGAGACGTCCTCAGCAATGCACGTTATCACCACAGCACTTTCAGCTCCTGCCGGCACCACTCAAGACGGTAAACTGATTCCTCTGCACAGCAACACATGCCATAGTTTCTGCAGTTGTACATCACTGAAACAAGACACCCAACTAATTTTGGTTGGAAGGACAGACAATGACAGAGATGCCAGCACTCCTAGTTTTAATGCCGGTCCTAAGATTCCCTTTCGAGTCTTAGCCAAGTCATTGAGCCTCTATGTGATGTTGGCATCAAACCAATGTTTATGAAGTGCTTTTGAGATATGCTAGAAATGCCAAATATTATAATTTACTTTTGGAGCTACGAATAGCAGATTGGAACATTAGTCTACTGGCACAATTGAACTCAAGTTTTTCAAGAATAGAAGTAAAATATCAAGTAATATTCAACGATTTGGGAGAATGGCGTTTGAGAAGAGGAAGCAGAATTTAGTTTTGAAGTATTGCAGTACCAACATTATTCCCTAAACACAATTTAGTCACACCAGAAGCTATTTCTAGGTCACACCATTCACTTATAGCCCAATTACCAATTATTCATCTCAGAGTTTTAGAGTTGCTCACCTTTTGTACCAATCCATAGCTGGTCTTGCTCAAGTTTAAAGGTCAATCTTACTTTCCCCCCTGACTTGTTGTACATGCCAGATAACGGTACTGTTGGCAGGCGCTCCTACAAAGAGGCAACATAGTAACGTGAAGGACTTTAAGAGGAAAAGCTATATTCTCTTAACTTTTTAAGCATAAGGATGATCCATCTTTCCAGTTTTCTACTATGATAGCAAGGAACGACTGAACCTTGCTTTCTTTGAGACTAAAGAAAGGTCTCAAAACACAAAAAAAGTCTCTCTCTCCTGATTATGACAATCTCTCAAGTACTTATTTACTTACCTGAACACCTTTAACAGAAGGCATCACATCATCAGGTTTTCCTTTATCCAATACTTTTCTGTGTTGCTACAATATAAAGACAGAAATTAGAGTTTACAGAAATGCAACAGAGCTTTTCAATTTACTTCCAGCTGCACCCTTGACCATATCCCGATAGCACTAAGAGACAGTTAAGGACTATTCACAGTCATTTATCACACAGGAAACGGTTAATTTTCAAAGTTAACTGAGCACTTTCTATGACAGTCTGAAGAAATTATATAAATTAATAAAACCCCAATGTAATGCAAAGGGTAACATCCCTTCTAGAAGATACATAAATATATATCTATAAAAAAATTAAAGAACCCCGAGTCCCACTTTAATATCCTACATGCTGAATGACATAGTTAGCATTTGGCAAGACAGTTTTAACAGTCAAGTGTTATATCCAATGAACAGCAGAAAACCTTCCGCATTTGACAGTGCAACATACCGCAACACAGCGACAAACCAGAAGAGATTAGAGCAGCAGTAACTAAGAAAACCATGCTCACAGCTTGTAAGTTGCTGAGTACTTTTAAACAATGATGGAACTTAAAGTGAACGTGAACTATGATAACTTATAGAAAAACAAAAGCATGTTTCATAAAGGTTGCCGTTCAATTATGTACTATTTAATTTTTAATCAAATTTATTTTGAGGAAGGTACGGGGCCGGTAATACCTTGAGCTGAAAATCCTTTATCAGCCTCGCAACACTGCAGCACTGCCACCAGACCAAGCCTCACTGCACTGTACTTCACCCCCTATTCGGGGGCAGCACTTCGAGATGCGAGAGGAGTATTCAACATCCCTGTTCCCTTCAGTGTTGGGACAGCTGAAGGAACTGCTCTCTTGGTGTTCATTTTAAAGGCAGTTTTTGGAGACCAAATTCTTTTATGCCAACAACAATTAGTTAGGTTTTAGATATAATTAATTTAGACTGCGTTTGAGCTAACAACCATGAACTATTTCTATTATTTACCATTTCTTGTCTGAAATGCTAGGCTGTACCTAGCACCAGCACAAGCGGTGTCTTGCAAAGCCCCAGTCTCCGCTAGGCTAAATGTTTTTCTGCTGCTAGAACTTCTCTGCACAGAGGCCTTCTTCTATCGCTTAGCTGTGGAAAAATAAACCCCAGCCTGCTCTGAGGAGGAACAGGACCCAAAGGTGACTGCAGAGCATTACAAGAGAACCGCGTAAATCCTACAGCTCCCCCACACCAGGAATTATTGAGACATCGATAACCTTTTGTCTGCAAAGYGGCTCCTTTTTATTTTCTTCAGCTTTGACCTCCTGTTGAGCAGCTTCTTTGGGTGTATTTACCGCTAAAACATCATTGATAGTCGAGCCAACAACCATTATTTTCGCTCCGTTTGTTACTTTGATTTCCCGCAACGTTTTCTCCTCTGGTAGAAGTCCCTTGAACATAACTTTCTGCATAGCAGGTGGAAGGCCTAAGAGGCAAGAATAACGATTACGAGACCGCCTGACAGCGGCGAGAGCGGGCTGAGGCGGGAGAGGCGGCGGCAGCCCCGACAGACCTGTGAGCGAGTGGATCTTCTGCTTCAGCTCGGCCCCCGTGCTGTCCAGGCAAAACTTCACGTCGTACTTGTTCTTGTTCCAGATAACCTTGAGCTCCACCAGCTCCTTCCCGCTCTCCGCGTCGCCGCCGTTGCTGACAGACGCCTGCGGGGGATCCCGGCGCTCCTCGCCCTCCGGAGACCTCCCCGCCGCCGGCGAGCCGCCCGCTCCGCCGCAGCCCAGCGGCAGCTCCTGCGCCTCCGCCTCCATGCCCGGCTCCTCGGCACCTGGAGGCGAGCGGACAGGAAGAGCCCGGCCAG
>JAYKAV010002833.1:2946150-3037119 GCA_035582835.1 Phoebastria nigripes
CGGGCCGCGGGGCGCTGCGCCCCGCCGGCTCCTTGCGCCGGGCTCGCTGCGGCGCCCGCCCTGTGAGGGTGCCGGGGGCGCGGAGCGCCTGCCGGGGGCTCCCCGCCGGGGTCCGCCCGGGCGGTGCGGGAATAAATGAGACCCTGACGCCGCTGGCGCGGCTGCAGCGCGGCGGGGAGGCGGCGCGGACCCCCCTCGGGAAGGGCCGCGGCGATGGCGCTGCCGGCCCGCGAGAGGTTTCCAGCCGCCGTCGGGGACCGCGCTCTGGGAGGGCGGTCACCCCCCGTGGGCGCCGGGGCAGAGGCCCGCGGAGGCAAGGAGCGTCTGCGCGGCACGGCCCGCGCCCCCGCCCCGGGCAGCGTTCCGTATCGATTCCCGCCCCGGGCAGCGTTGCCCTTCCAGCTCAGGCTTAGAAATCTCTTTACTGGGCCTTAGTTGTGATGGTCTCCTCTGATTTCCACGTGGTAACAGGTTTTCTGCATTTGGGTGGCCTTCGGACTGCTTTGTACAATTTTGTTTTTGCCAAAAAACACCAAGGGACCTTTATTTTGAGAGTGGAGGATACAGATCAAAATCGAGTGGTGCCTGGAGCTGCAGAAGGAATAGAAGATATGCTGGATTGGGCAGGTATTTACGAACATCTTTCATTTTTTACTTACTGAAAGATTCTCTTCTTTCTAGAGATTAACAGTACCCAAATTGAGAGCATTCTGTGTGATAGCAAGCAACGCAGCGTTTCAGATGATGAATTACTTGAAATGTAGTTATTTCTACAGCTAGGCATCAGAAAGTCCTACTGGAAGTATGTTTTATAGCAGAAATAACTGGTTAGGCTTGGTTTCTTTTGGCTGTGTTGTCTGACACCCAGAAAGATCCAAATTTGTGAAAGTGGCCCAATGTGCAGTCGTAACAAAAGTTGTGCATGAGAGACGTGATGGAAAGGTCAGAAGCTGGAGCTCACGGACCTCGCTGTAAATTGATAAATTGTCTGCATACAGAGTATTTGCTAAAGGGGATCTGGAGGTGTCAGTTTTCATTTTGAATTCTCTGCTTCTTTTTGAGCTTGAGAACTAGAAGTGAAGGTGATTTTAGAATACAGAATTGTGATAAAGTCAGAGCCAGATCCCACAGATGCTGACATTAATGGGTAGGTAAGCCTCAAGGGACTAGGACTTTGCTGTTGAGTAATAACTTTGGAGTAGGCAAAATAATTGGCTAAGGTCTCAACTGTATTTTTGTGGTATGGGTGTTCTTTGCTATAAAAAGAGTGGATGCTACTTTGTATGTGTACACCTGACTGCATTTTGCTCTAAGCCGTGTATCAGAGCCACTCAACTACTTACTAGGTTCTGGTGGTTTTTTTTGCTCGCTGCTTCACACACAATACTCTAAATTCTGAAGATGTTGGCTGCTGTTTATCTTCTGAGTCCAGGGGAATCTGACTCCTGTACTAGACAGATGCCATTAGCTGCCTGCCCTGGAGCAGAAACCATCTTTGGACACTGCAGAAGCTTGCTGTTTCGTCTTCATGCAGTGTGCTCCGATGGTGGGTTTCACTCTGCCTTTTTATGGGCTTTCTAAGCCCCGTCATACTGATATTTCAGGTATTCCCCCTGATGAGAGTCCTCGCCGCGGTGGTTCCTTTGGACCCTACCAGCAGTCACGCAGACTTGACCTTTACAGGAGAGCCAGCGACGTGCTTTTGGAGAGAGGCGCGGCGTACCGCTGCTTTTGTACCCCTCAGCGCCTGGAACTGCTGAAGAAGGAGGCTCTGCGGAGCCAGCAGACCCCGCGGTAGGGATTCCTTGTCCCCTGGGTGGTTCCCTGTGCTGCACGCTTGCAAAAACTTACAACAACGTGCGCGGCAATAGGATTGTAATCTTGCTGCCCATAGAGAGAGAAGCCAGCGTAACCCTTAGAGGCTTAGGGCAGTGACCTCCAGAGATGAGGTAGTTTGACTGGACATGGGGTGGGCAGGTTACAGCTAAAATTCAGGGATCAATTTAGAGTCTTGGGAATGTAAAAACGGCTGATGGGGTTGGCCTGTATTGAACCGAGACCTTCGTTCTCCTTTCTCAAAGGTACGACAACCGGTGTCGGCACCTGACGCCCACAGAAGTGTCTGAGAAGCTGTCACGGGGCCTTGACTGGGTAGTCCGCTTCCGGCTGGAGAAGGGGGTGGAACCCTTTCGGGACCTGGTCTATGGCTGGAACAAGCACGAAGTGGCTGACGTGGAAGGCGACCCAGTGATTCTCAAGGGGGACGGCTTCCCCACTTACCACCTGGCAAATGTGGTGGATGACCATTACATGGGCATCAGCCACGTTCTGCGGGGGACTGAGTGGCTTACTTCAACGTCCAAGCACCTCCTTCTCTACAAAGCCTTTGGCTGGGATCCCCCTCAGTTTGGTCACCTCCCGCTGCTTCTGAACAAAGACGGTGGCAAGCTGTCGAAAAGGCAGGGGGACATCTTTCTGGAGCGTTTTGCTCGGGATGGCTACTTGCCAGAGGCTCTGCTGGACATCATAACCAACTGTGGCTCTGGATTCGCAGGTGACGACAACAGGCTCGGTACTTGCTAGGACGCTTCTTGATGGCTGACTTTGGGGAATGGGTTAGGCTTATTTTAATAGCTGAGAACGTTGACAGTGTTTGAAGGGATCAGGAAACGGGTGTCACTGAAATGCCACCAGGGCTTCTGCAGAGCTCCTGTGAAAGACTGGGTGGTGTGCTGGAATGGTGGGAATCTTTCTGCCTCTGTGCAGCCATTTAAATTGTCTGATGCTTAATGGGTTCCCACTTGGGACAACATTCATCTCAAGGTGAGGAAACTGTCTGTGAACTCTTGAGAAAACTTGTATTCTATGGTTAATAATTGCAGTGTCATGTATTACATCTGTCACACTTCTCGTTTAACCTGAAAGACCATGAGAAGTTGAGTCAATGACTCCTTTTGTTGCTCTTGCTGTGTGCGGATCACAAATTAACTTGTGTTTTGGGAACTCTGCTTGGGAATGAAACCTTTCTCGGGCAGTGGAGCCTCCTGGCCGAGTGTTACTTCTTTTTGGCTGACTGATGCAAGGGGTGTTCCACTGAAGAGCCAAGCAGAATGTCCCAGTTTCCAGTTCCTCGCCAGTAGTTAGCAGAGCCTGCTCTTAGGGAGAGGGCAGCTTCCCRTGTGTGCCTGCTACAAGTTCCCTCCTGTTTGCTGGGGTACGTCCCTGCTAGCACTGTGAAAAGTGGCTCTCCTGTGTCACTTCTTCCTTGGGTGTGCTGCTGCCCCAGCCCTGCGCCTGAGGCTTGCAGTGAAACGCCCTTGTTGGGTTATTTTGCAGAGAAGCAGATGGGGAGGACTTTGGAGGAGCTGATCTCGCAGTTTGAAATAGGCAGAATTACAACCCATTCTGCCCTCCTGGATCTTGAAAAACTCCCAGAATTCAACAGGTATAAATATCAGTGGTAACTTTAAAACTTAATAATCTGTACATCATTGAGAATTTATTCCTAGCACTTGGCTTTGTCTGGCGGATCAAGCATGGTCCCAGYACAGTGGCTCTTTCGCTGCGCTGCAGCGAAGTATAAGCTTCTGCTTACACCATTCCTGTCTCCTCTCCCGTCCTGTGCTTGGATGCTGGTGTCGGGCGCACTGTAAAAACCTGGGCAGATGGTGTGTAGCTAGGAGGATGCAAGGTCTTAAGTTTAGATTCAAAATAACATCTAAAAAGAGGCAACACTTCCAGAGGGTACTTCTGCAAGTACACTCGTGTGCTGCGGGGATGTTGTGCTGCTGAGAGTTACCACATCTTTTGTTCGCTGTGGTGCATTAGCGCTTAAGGCTTTGTTGTAGAATGTCTGTCTGGGGTTTAATGTTGCTTTTCTAACAGTTTTAATTGGTAAATGTTGTCAGGCTGGGATGATTAGATCCAATCTAACCCAAAGCAGTCCAAAAGCAGTTTCTTCTTTGTTACAGGATTCACCTCACCCGTCATATTGAGAATGAAGGGCTGCGACAGAAGCTAATTAGAGAGTTGCAGTTGCTGGTGGAGCACATCTATGGGGATCAACAAGTGGATCAAGAGGTTCTAGAAAAGGAGTATGTGGAGCGAGTCCTCCTGCTGAGAAAAGTATGAGCAGTGATAGCATTGTGTCACCGTTTTGGGGAGCTGAGGTTTTGTGGGATTCCTGGATGAAGACTCAGCTGAGTCCTGGGCACTGCTCTGGTCTGAGCTCTGAAGCTCCACAGCCTGCAAATGGCTGCCACTGCCAGCTCAAGTGATCGTGTGCATGCTGACAGCCAAAATCCGATGATATAGTTAGCTGACCTGTAGGAATGGGCATGGTGAATATCTTGGTGGTCTTTGCAGAGTTGTAAGCTCATCCGTACTTTGCCGAGCCAGCAGAGAGGTCCCTCGGCAGAGGGAGGACATGTCCCTGCCATGGAAGCAAATCATGGAATYGTAGGATTTTCTTGGAAGCCCTCTCTGATTTGTGCTCAGAGCAGGGCTCTCAGTAGCGCTGGATCAGGTCAGCTGTGGCTTTGTCTAGATGAGTGTCGAAAACCTCCAAGCTGCGCTTCTCCTCCCATAGCCCAGGATGCGGCTGGCTCGTGGTGGGAAGGTCCAGCACCCAGGGYCCCTCGTGCCAGGAGACTGCTCACCTCTAGCTTTTGCTGACTCGGCAGCGTAAGGTGCTTCTGCTTTGCTGCTGCTCCATGCTTTGGTAGCAAAGTCAAAGCAACCTCTTCGCAGAGGTGGATGAAACTCTCAGTGGTTAAACTAGTGGGGTTTGTGCATTGGGAGCCCTGGTCTCGGTTAAGTGGCAGAGTGCCGGCTGTACAGGGGACAGAAGATACTGTGGCTCTTCCCAATGCCAGGAAGGAGGATGAGCCCAGCTGTTCCCAGTCTGCCCCTGGGATGCTAGTGTGGTATCTGGGGACATCCTTGTGAACAATAAAGCCTTCTTTATAAGGGCGGGAAGAGACCCAACTGTTCCAGCAYGAAGGCTTCACTGCGGCAGCGGGATGGTGACTCATGTGACTTCCCACTGTCTCTTGAAAGGCAGCAGATGAACGTGGCGAGCCACTTCCCCAGGCTAACTCTGAGTCAGCCCGCACACGGCTCTGCAGCACGGGTACAGCTGTGGCCCTTTGGGCTTCTTCTGCGTCCCTGCTTGCACCAGGTGGTTATGGGTGTGAAAAACTCAGCTGCCTAAATGTCAGCCGTTCACATTTCCTCTGAGGAGTACGGAGTAGGAGGTAGTGGTGTGTTTGGACCCTCTTTAACTGTTTGTGAAGTCCAGACAGAATGTGTTTGCTCCCCGCCAGCTTAACCCTCAGCCTTGACAGCTTTGCTTTCTTTCTCCAGGGTCACATAAGCCTCCTGAAGAACCTGGTGTCATCTGATTATTCTTACTTATGGGTTAGGCCCTCGGTATCCCGAGAGCAGCTACAAACTATTTCTGCAGCAGTAGATGAAATAGGAAAACTAGTCTTAGGGTAAGTATCTCTTCCCAGCTCTGTACACACCCACCTGCCCGCCCCAGAGCATTGCTCTTGGCTGCTGTATTGATGTTGGATGTGCTCACAGTTCTTATTTAATTTGCTTTACTTTGGAATGTGCTGTAGTTAATAACTAGTGAGAAATTCTGTGTTTTTAATTGAAAAGCAGCTTGCCAGCAGGAAAGCTCAGACGAGTGCTCTCAAGCAAGAATTGTCACGTCTGGATTTAGTAAAGCACCAAGCACAGCAGAGTTTGTGTGCCAGCATGGCTCTAATGAAGCAGCAGTGTTAGCAGGGTTTTCCCATGCCACCTGATTTCCTGTGCTTTTGTCTGCTGTAGCATCGAACTGGAGAAGTGCAAGGTGGTTTTGGTCAACATGTATTCAGATTATGTAATGAGACTTCTGGGTCTCTGAATGAACCCAGTCTGTATCCAGCTGGAATCACTGTCACCTCTGAAGGGCTCGACCCTGGCGGGCTTTTCTTGCTTCCATTCCTTTGTCTCTAGCTAGCAGTCTGCAGTTCTATCTGCTCAGAAACATTGCTGGGATGGCAGACAGTCTGCCCAGTCTAGGACCTTCCTTCTACGCCAGTGAGTTTTGTTGGGTTTTGCCGACGAGTTTCATGGCTGCCCCATGTCCCTCTGCTACTCCACGCCTTGCAGCTAGGYGGGTGGTATGCCAGTCGCCTTTCCGGTTCAGATCTCACCTCTGGACTAAAATGAGCCCTGAAAACCAGTTTTGGGAGTAATTAAGGTGGCAGTATCTGCAAATTGAGCTATTATTTCCAGCTATCTGTAAAGCTGGTTCCCCTCAGTCATTTGTCACAACTGAGTGGTAACTGAATCCAAGTGATGGTAATTTCAATGTCAGAATACTCGCTATCCTGGAGGGATAATAGTACTGCTACCTACAGCCAAGTAGTATCAGCGATGGCTCCTGCATCTCTAAAAATCATATTATTAAAAAAGAAATCAGAATTACTGCTTTTGCTGTGGGTTTCCAGGTCCTTGGCATAATTTTGTGATTTAAACTYGATGCTTGCTTTTCTGAACAAACTCTGCTTCTGGTGGTGTTGAATTAAAGGTATGGTTTCGCAAAGCAGAGTCTTAGCAGCAGTATCGGGGTAAAGCAGTCCCGCCTGCCAGCCTAGGAGGGTACCCGTGTACACGACCAACGCTGCAGTGAGCAGAGGGAGTGCCCTGGCACAGAGCAGGAGTGAAGGGCAGGGAAGTTTACCTTGAACTGCTGCTGTTGCCAGAAGATTTTGCAAAACCAGTCCGAGGTAGCTGACAGTCATCGAAGTCGTTAGTCATTTCTGGGTAGGAATCCTGTGTTTTGTACGTCCCCAGATTGTAAGGGCATCTTCTTTCCTAAAGGCTCATGACAAGGCAGGCAGCTGTTTTGACTGTGGAGGAGTTGAACAAAGACCTGAGAAGCCTCCAGAAGCAAACCAAAGAGACCAAGTACAGCAGCGTCATGAAGCTCCTTCGCTTGGCTCTCAGTGGGCAGCAGGTAAAAAATAAAAATTCTGAGACTGGGACCTTCGTTTGTTTTTTTTTTTTAAACAGCTATCTTCTCTCTGATAGCAAGATACTGGTATTTGGACATCTCATAAGAATTGACATCAGTTTCTGTTATGAGCAAATGTACCGATACACAGCAATTCTGGAAGAAAAGGCTGTTCTGAAAGTTTCAGAAGGGCAGAAGTTGTCAAAGCATGAATATGCTGGTCACAAATCTGAAGTTAGAAAAACGTCTGGACCAGCTGTAGGGAGTGTTGGCAAGGTTGTAGGTTGTGGGCAAAACTGGGATTTTATGTGYAATCTGCTTTTACAAAGTTCAAAAACAAGTTTTACAAAAGTTCTTCAAAGCCTTATCCTGGCTTAGGCTCTGGCATCAATCCTTCTGGGTCAGTTTGACCATTCTTCGCATTTTACTTCAGGAGATTAAAAAAAACCAAAACCCTTGTTTTGAGATTGCTAATAAAACCCTTACCCTTGGTCTAACAGCAAGCTGATAGCTAATCACTCTGTCGTTTCCGCCATGATGATTCATAAACACGTGCTGAAAAGTGTAAGTTTCCATTTGTACAATGACTTCTTATGTGTTTACAGCATGGACCGAGCGTTGCTGAGATGATGGTGACTTTGGGACCCAAAGAAGTGTGTGGAAGAATACACAAAGCACTATCTAGCTAATACGAGACAGAAACGACACCGACAGCCAGCCCATGGACTCAGATGGTGTCGGCAGCACGTGTCATCATCCTAGACCTGTATTTTTTGATCTCAGCATGATCATCTTTGATCAGATGAGCTGGGCTTTAGACCAGGCAGGTGTCACTATGATGTTTCCAGATCTGTATGTATCTGCACTAAGCATAAACCAGTTTGTCTGGGAGAGGAACCGAATACAGATTTAGATCCGTCCTTCTGCTTTCATCTCGTGCAAATAGCCTGGTTTCCAGGTTGGGAGAAAGAGACTTTTATCAGTGTTTAAATTCAGGCCATGTGGACAGAAAGTAATGCTATTTCTGATACCAGCACRGCTCGTCTCAAGCGATCAGTCTCTTTTTGGAGAGGGCCTCACAATCAGGGTACCTACAGCTACGACTACACAGATCCCCAACAAATACTGTGGGGAGAGTATTTTTATATATATAAATATATATATATAATATAATATGTATATTATAGCTGCTGCCCTCTTAGCTGCCCCGGTGTCCTGCCGGGCTGAGTGAGCTGCTCAGAGAGGGGGACTCTCCTCCCTGTGTACTGTGTCACGCGTGTGGCTCTGCTAAAAGTATCCCTGATGTGGGATGTTTTTTCCTCTTTTGGATGATGACCTTTTAATTATTAAATTAACGTGGAGACTTTTGATTCCGTTCTTGCCAATGCGTGCTTGCTTTGCACGCCAGCGAGGGGAGGAGCAGCCGGAGGGGTGGGGGGGAGGAATGTTTTACCGAGCCTGCCCACGCCCACAGCGTACACTTCCACGCCACGAAAACTCGCGTGGGCTTCCCACGGGGGCGAGCGGCAGCACGCAAGGAGTGACGGCGGGTAGATCCGCTTCCTCCTCGCAGTGGGGCGGAGCGGAGCAAGAGTCCATGGCTGGCGCCGGGGAGCTGGAGCGGTGGCTCAGTGAGTGGGGCTGGGGGCCAGGGGCTGGGGCTGGCTTCGCCGCTGGCTCCGGCGCCGCTGGAAGCGGCGCCGGAGCCAGCGGCGAAGCCAGCCCCAGCCCCTGGCCCCGACCGGGTGGGCACCGGAGCAGGTTCAGCTCCGTGGAGAAGGGTCCCCTTCTTCCACAGAGTCCCTTCAGGGTGATGTTCATGGGTGCTGTCTTAACCTGCTGCATCTCTCCTCCTCCCCATCTCTCCTGTCCATCCTCGGCCCCAGTCCTGCGAAAGCTGTTTGAGCGCTGGACTGGGGAGTGGATAAAGCCGAAAAAGACTGTTTTCCTCAGTTCAGCTGTGCAGGCAGAGCTTTGGGATGGGCACTCCTGCAGCCCTGTGGCAAAAGGGTAAACCGTGCCTGTGTTCCAGCACGGCAAGGTTTGCAGCATGGTCCTGGGAGAGCTGCCTGTAAATGCTTTTTAGCAGTTTCTTGTGCTCTGTGCTAAAAGCAACATCGCGCTGTTGCTGCTCTCGACACCTCAGTTTGTGCCTGAGTTTGACTCTTCAGGAGTGTGAACTCAGGACTGTATTTTTAGGCAAATTTTAGTAACAGTTGTTTCCTGCTCGGCCTGCGTCTTCCATTTCTGCCTCTTTTACAAAAAGCCCTAAAGCAGCTGGTAGCAGTGCGAGGTCTCAGCCGCTTCCTGCCTTGTGCCGCTCGCTTGCACGCCTCTCGCACTGAGGCTGTTTTTTCTTTCTTTCTTTTTTTTTTTTTCCCCTGTGTAAGATAAAGCCACTGACCCAAGTAGCCCCGAGGAAAACTGGGAATGCATCCAGAGGTTCTGTGACCAGGTGAACGCCGACATAGAAGGGTAAGGCAGACAGACGGCTCTTTGTGTTCGCTCTGGGCTGTGCGTCTGGCTCTGAGCTTCTCTCATGGCTGCGGGGGGAATGGGACCTGTAAGCTGCGGTGTGGGGAGCCTGGAGAGACAGCTGGGAGCGCTCGCTGGGCTCTGCTGCTCCCGAGAGTGCCCGTGCAAGAACGGGTAAATAAGCTGCAAAGAGGCGTATGCCAGCGTGGTGGAGGTTGATGTCTAGGAAGGGGCTCTGACGTCCATTACTGCAACCCACCAGGCAGCAGGTCCTGCCCTCGCCAGCCCCTTGGGAGACTGGCCAAGGATACCTGCTGTGGGGTGCTGCAGGGAAGCCCTGAGTGAGCTCAGCCTCGGCTTTTCCTTTCGGAGGGGTGGGAGATCTCTGCTGGGACATCCCTGCCTCCCAGCTGACAGTCTCGGCTCTGTGGGAAGGAGCAGGAACTAATTAAGCAAATGACCTGTCAAAGCTTAGTGATCATCTCTTCAGCGCAGACGCCTGTGCATTCAGGGCCCGTGGTCTGGCACCCGTCTCCCCCAGCAGCGTGTGCGCACAGGAGCGGTCAGCAGGCCGGGTCGGGCTGTGAATCAAAGCTCCTGTGACTGCAGAGAGCCAGCTCTATCTGCCCGTGCTTCCCAGGGAGAGCCCCCAGCCTCTCCCAGCTGGCTCCCTCCGAGGGGACAGCCTCTGGACACGGCTGGAGGACAGCAGTGGGTCGCACAAGCTGCTGCAATTCGCCTCTCGCCCCTTGTGCGTGTGTGCGTACCCCAGGCCAGCACCCTGCCAGAGGAAGGGTGCCTGATGTAGCGGGTTGTGAATCCGGCAGTTGCTCTTCTCTGTAGGGCAAAATTAGCAGCGTTTGTTTTTCTTGGGAACTTGTGTGTTGTCTGACTTGCTTCTGCTGCTCCCCAGCCCATCGCTTGCACCGAGGCTGCTGGCCCACAAAATACAGTCACCTCAGGAGACGGAAGCTCTCCATGCTCTCACAGTAAGTGCTTTCATCTGCGTGCAAAGAGAGGCAGCAGTAACTTGGAAATAGAGTTTGGGGGGTAGAGACAGTGTAGCTGTCTCTTCTTTTTCTCTTAGATGTCTCTCCCTTTCTTTTTCTCTTAGATGTCTCTCCCTTTCTTTTTCTCTTAGATGTCTCTCCCTTTCAACTTTCCATTGCACAAGGAATACAGAAACCAGGGTATAATGGAGGACTAACTGCTGTTGTTCCTTCCCATGTCGTTCTGCTGAAGTGTTTCAGTGGTCTGCAGCTCCTGCTGTTTGGCCTGTGGTCCCACCACAGGGTCAGTGGCCCAAAAGTTATTAGCGATTGGTAGAACAGAGCAGACGGTCTTAAACATGCTGCTTAAGAAGGTTGGATGAAGGAAAAATACATGTTCTTGCTGCACAACTTCCTCAGTATCTTGTATTTGTGAATGCAAGAATGCCAGAAAGTTCTTAGATTTAGTATTGTAATGGCAAAGTTGTTTTTAAAAATTCCTCAAGACCTGTGTGTACAGTTTCTGTTTGATACCGTTTTGTTTTCTGCAGGTGCTAGAGACCTGTGTGAATAACTGCGGTGAAAGATTTCACAATGAAATAGCAAAATTCAGGTTTCTGAATGAGCTGATTAAAGTGCTTTCCCCAAAGGTAGGTGGTCATGGTTATGCTGGACATAGCAGGTAGGACGTACTGTTTATTTCATGCTGGATGTGATACTTAGAATTAATCTCACATAGAAGTAGAGCAGAATTCGTTCTGTGCCTCCAAGCACAAGGACTGGATGTGAATCCCCCCTGTAAAAGATGTAAGCCAGGGGCTCTTTCTGTGAAAAGCTTTTTCCTTGTGGTTTCTCCCAACTCTGCTGGGACCGTCAGAGACTCTGGAGGAGCTTGAAATTGTTCCTGTGACCCCTCAGCCTGTGGCCCTTTTGCCTCTCAGTGATTTACAGAACTTTGGTTGGGGAGGTGGCAGAGGACAGAGATGCCAGGAGCTGCCCAGAGCCTCTCCCGTGTTTTCTTATGCTCTGTCCTCAAACTCTTGTGCTCCGGCTGCTCTCCTTGCTTTCTCCTGGCAAAGGTTAGCCCAGGTTTGGGTCCTGTTCATGGGGCAGGATCAGCTTAGGTAGCAGGAGGGGGGACTGGACTTCAGCAGCACTGGTGCAGCACTCGCTCCACCATCGCCTGACAGTCGTGCGTTCCTGCAGCCCCTTTGGGGTCCTGCTGGGGGTGTCCTGAAAGCCGGGCGGAGGGCTCCCAGCCCCCGGGCAGCGACAGCCCTGAGTCAGGGGGAGCTGGAAGGGATCAGCTGGAGCTAACGTGGAAGCTGCAAAGTCTCTTTCTCCTGCTCCGCTTCCTGGCTCGCAATATATTCATTCACTATATTCAATATATTCACTCCCTGCTGTGGAGTACTTTGCTTCTGAGTGCAATCGCTGCCTCCCGAGAAGAGAAGCAGCCGTCAGAAATGAGAAGTTTCATTTGCGAAGCTGAGCGAGCTGTGAGTTCAGAGTGGATGCGCTGGGTCCCCGGCAGTGCTTCTCATGATGAAAAATGGAGACCTGTTTTATCAGGGACCGCGTGATCTTCATGCCTTGCTCCTCTCTGCATCACATAGCAGGCCTGTGACTTTCTTAAATACCCTTCTCAGCAAC
Source organism: Phoebastria nigripes (assembly GCA_035582835.1). Taxonomy (NCBI): domain Eukaryota; kingdom Metazoa; phylum Chordata; class Aves; order Procellariiformes; family Diomedeidae; genus Phoebastria; species Phoebastria nigripes. The sequence goes on from JAYKAV010002833.1 coordinate 2,958,277, forward strand.
TCAGTAATCGATTCGTCTTTTCAGTGGGTCCTGCACACATTTACCGCTTGTACAGGCTTCGTTTTCCATTACATCATCTCGATGGCAGAGGTGCAAAAAGCTGATTTCAGAGAAATGTTTAACTGAACAGCAAAACCTCTTCTCTCAGTCCCAGGTTTGGTAAAGGTATTTCAGTGAAACAACAACGTTTAAAGAATGTATCACTACAGAAAGTTTTGTTTGCTGTTTTGACAAAACAGGTGTCATTTTATGAGTTTAAAATGCCTAGTGTTTTGGAGGTTTGTGCGTGGCTTTTACCATTCTTCGTGATGTTTTTGTAATACATTAAAGTGAGTGCTTGTAGGCAATAATGAGACAAATCAGAGAAAACGTCCAGATGCTGAAAAAAGACAGTAACTTTCGTTTCTCGTTTTGTTCCGTTTTCATTTGTCCGGGTCTGGCTGAGGCCAGTGGTGCTACTTGCATTGCAGGCACTTAAGGGAAGTATTTAAAAGTCAAGCACAGAACTGTTTTCACTAAAATAAAACAACCTACTTTTGGTTTTGGATTCAATAACTGATCAGAGAAGTTTTGAAATGGTTTCATTTTGATTGTCATATAATATTTATGTAATTATCATATGCTTAACGGCATTCCTTGTATTTACAGCCACAGCTATACACACTATTTCCTATACCACAAGATACACAGTTGACAACACTGTSAATAAAGTGTTATGAGTCCATTTGCTACTTGGTCTCTGCACACAAACAGCTTGGGGCTGGACCCATATGCCGTATCTGGCACTAAGTCTTTGGTTTTAATCCTTTTTGTCTTACTTTACTTTTTTGTCTTGTTTTCAGTACTATGGAACCTGGTCTTCAGAAAAAGTCAAGGCAAGAGTCACAGAAGTAATATTCAGTTGGACAGTCTGGTTTCCTCAGGAAGTTAAAATCCGGGATGCTTATCAGATGCTGAAGAAACAAGGTTTAGTTCTGTTATTTCAGTTTCCTTTTTAGCCCTCCARGTCACATGGTTTCAGACCACAGATATCTGTCCTCTTTAATTTGTGACTCAGCTTTTTTCATAAAATGTTGTGTGTAAGGACAAAAGGACAAAGGCCACTCTTACGAGGCTGTTTGGGTACTTAAGGATGCATGTAACTGTTTAAAGAGATTTACCAAAGAACAGCCTTTCTGAGTCAAAGATCAGGCTAGCCTTGTGGCCTCTGTTCACGCAATGCTCACCACCGTTGCGCAGGGAAGAGGTACAGGACCAACTCAGAGTGTCCTTTGCCCTGGAGTACCTCCCAGGGTTATGAGGGATGGGTGCAGACAGATCCTGAGCTGGATTTTTCATCCATCATATTTAATAGTCCTTAATGGTATTGTCATCCAGAAATTTGTCCAATCCCGTCTTGATATCCCAGGTAATAAGTTTCATAGCTTAACTAAGAAAATGCCATAACGCTTTCTGTGGAAGTTCAGGGGAAGTAGGGAATTTATTTTTAAATGCTTCCCCCCAGGTTTGCTTTGTGCATCTTTGAGCATCAAATGGCTTTGCAAGCCTTCCCCTGAGTCCTGCTGTGGGAAGCTTCCCTGCCGTCACTGCCTCTCCCTTGTGCAGCTGCTGCTGCGGGCTGGGGTGCTGAGCAGGGGTGCAGGGTGCTGGGCACCCTCCTGCCGGGCAGCTCTCGGGGCCGCTGCCCATCCAACGCCTGCACGGTCGGCGGCGGCTGCTGCTGCAAGCGCTGGCCGGAGAGGCAGGAGGGCAGACGTCCGCGGAATCACCGCTGACATTAACGGCTCCTTTGGTACTCGGTTGTGTGTGTTTGGTGCCCTACGTTTTATGGCCGTACTGACTGTGGCAGTCCTGCGTGCTCAGAGGTCAATACTGGCGTGCTCCCGGTGCTCTTGCTACGGGAGAATTTTAGCAATTCACCAAGAGGGAGCTCAGCACATCCGGATTTTATTTTCTACCCTGAAAATCTCATTTGGCCTGTGCTTAATTCAAGGGAGAAAGGGAAGTCTTTTGTCTGGGTGTGTGCTAAGGCAACTCCTTGCTTCTCCATCTCATTCTGTAAAGTTCTGGGGAGGGGTAAAGGAAATAGGTGCAAAATCCAATGCACTGTTGAGCATTGGTGTTTTAACAGCTCAGGCATCACTGAACAAATGTTGTTACCCATTCCAGGGATTGTAAAAGAAGACCCCAAATTGCCAGAAGACAAAATTTTACCTCCCCCTTCTCCGAGACCTCAGAATTCTATTTTTGACACAGATGAAGAGAAATCCAAGGTAAACCTTAGGGTTTTCATGTCTACCCCCCCACTCTGATTTGTACTGATGAGAAAACARGCTCAGTCACATTTTGGGAGCTTTTGCTGTTTCAGACAGAATATCTTCAGAATAATGCTAATATTTCTTGCTGTACAACAGCTAGAGAGTTCTTTGATGCTTTGTCAGAAATTTTTGCTTAGTAAAAAGCAAAACTTTTTTACAGAAAAACATTAGTTCCTATTAAACTTTCCTGAGGGAGGGTTTCTCCAGGTCTTACAGAAGTTCTGCAGAGCCAGAGAGTTCCTGTTCCCAAACAGCCAAAGAGTGTGTGCAGGCAGCTGTAAGAGGCAGCAGTATAATCTGGATTAGATTATGGGACACGAGCCCACATGTTTCCAGGATTATAGAAAGTATTACGACACCGGGTGTCTTTCAATACCTGCTCTTATGTGATGTGTGTCTGTAGCACAGTGCCTAGAGACTGCTGCTCACTGCTGTCCAACGCTCTCCCCTCAACAGCTCTTAGCAAGGCTTTTAAAGAGCAACCACTCTGAAGACCTGCAGGCTGCCAACCGTTTGATCAAGAGCATGATTAAAGAGGTAGGGAGCTCCTTGGGTCAGAAGCTGTTTTTGCAGCCAGGGAGGGTGGGAGGGGACTTGGCAATTCAGTTTTTGACGGTGGGCCCTCTATACCCGACCTCCATAGTGCCTGCCACCCTGTTGGTACTAAAGGGAACACCAAGACGTGGTAATGGGAACCTTGCTGCGACATCGGTCTCAGGTGAACTGTTTAAGCTGCCCCAGAGGAGGGACAGTTTTCAGTATTTGTTATTCCAAAGTTACAGTGCGGGATTGTTTTGTTTTGTTTCCCTAAAATATGCCATTGCCAGGAACAGGGAATATTTATACCCAGGAGCCTGTATGGCGGGACACTTCCACTTTAGTGGGATCCTGGCAGTAGTACTGCATTAGTGATAGAAAGTTTCCAAAAATAAACTCAGTTCCCAGGTGGAAAAAAGCCACATCTGTACAGAACTGCCTCTTTTCTACAAGCAACGTGTGTGTGCATGTCTGGTGTGTCTGTTTTCATTTTCCATCTGAAGGGGCACCCCAATTCTCTGCATAAATAGGAGATTTGGTCTGGTTTAACGAAATCCCTGCAGTTGTTTTGAGAGTGTCCTTCTGTATGGCAGAAGCCACCAACTCCCAACTCTAATTTTGAAGTCTTACTCATGCCTTATGCACCAGCACCCTGGCCAGGGTGCCCTGAGAAGGGCAGGAGGTTTCCATCTTCACCCTTGACAGGGAGGTGTGATGCAGCACTGATAGTGGAGCTCTTGGGGGGTGAGTCCTTACCCGTGCCGCTTTGTGCCTGCTCTACCTGCAATAAGATACGAGTAGGAAGCAACTCCCCAACAAGTGTGATCCAGAGTGACCCAGGCAAGCACATGCACTGGCTGCATTAGCCAAATCATCATCTACTTTTATTTCATTTTTCATCAAAGGAACAAGAAAAGTCAGCTAAGGTGTCCAGAAGAGTGAATACCATCAGTGAGGTTTCTGAGAATGTTAAACGTATGGATGAATTACTGGAAAACTACAAGATACAAGAATTATCCAAATCTGACCAGGAGACCCTACAGGTAAATGCTCCTTTTCCTGCATAAGACGTTCTTTTGACTGGCTGTGGCTGGGAGGGCCCAGGGCAACACGATTCAAAGGGCAGCACGGTGCACTCGGCTTCTGCCAGRGAAACAGCATTACCACAGCAAATAGTTTCCAACGTATTGATGAATAACGGTCCCTCCCGTCAGTGTAATGGAAGTTGGAATGGAACCGTCTCCTGCTGTGCCGGTTTGAGTTTCTGCCCACGTTAGCTACTCTTCTTGTGCTATTTTATGGGGAAATGGTTCTTCTTCCAGTAGTGGCATAACACACAGGAATCCCCTTGAGCCTGGGCATGGTTAGGTGGGTGTGATGAGATCTGACCAGGGAAGCTCAAAGCTGTGGGTTCTATAGCTTGTGCTATGGTTTCTGTGATTCCCCTTTTTCTGCCCAGAGTTCACTGGTCTGCTGCTGCTCATAAGTATCAGTGAACTGAAGAAACATTTGACGTCACTAATAGGGCTGTCAGACTAGCTTTATGGCCTCCAAATACCTGAAACTCCACTAGGATGCCTACCAGACTCTCAAATTAAAAAAACTTTAGAGAGCTGAATTTTTGTAGGTAAGAACTCCTGTGGCTATATGTGACGGCAGAGTTTGGAGTTAGATCCCTTTGGGGAGGGCTGCTGCTGTAGATGGAAGAGACCCTACTTTCAGACTGGAAAAGTGGCTGCCTCTGCGCCTCCTCGCTTTCTAAAACACTGAGAAGAGAGCCGTAAGCGGCTTTGCATTGTCTGATGGTAGTTGCAACTGACGGTCGTAATACTTCCCTCCGAGTACTGTAAGTTCTTACCTACAAAAATTCAGTTGTCTGAAGTTTTTTTAATTTCACTCCTGGATACTTTTAAATTGAGTAATTCTACACTGATCTATCTTACACCTGTATGCATAGAGAGGATGTGATTGCTGAGAAGATACCAGCAAAGCCTCCTKGTTCCAGTGGCTGTACTTCCAGGCCACTGTGGATTTTTAAGAGTGGAGCAACACGCAGCACTGATACCTTTTGTCTGGACCTGGGCAGAAAGTGCATCTCCCTGTTCTAGACGTATCACCGATTACAGGTGGTCACGGGCACGGAGAAGTGTGAGAGTGTCTGGGATCTCCTGAGCAATGACGTGAAACTTTTCCTTCCATAGACTCTGTTTCAACGCTGTGAGAAGCTCAGGGGGCTGCTCTTTCGCCTTGCCAATGAGACAGTTGATGACGATGAGGCTCTAGGTAAAAGCCAACACTGTCCTTGGATTTCTTTGCAGTTAAGTTTGTCTACTTTTCCTTTGACAAGCGGGGTATGCCCTTCCTCTGAGAGGGGGGATGCTTAGGCACATGCTACCCTGCTGGCAAAGCTTTCCACTTTCACCTTTAAACCAGCATGGGAAGTGGCATAAGTCTCCTCCCACTCCTCTCCAAGGAAGCTATTAATTTTCACTTGGAGCCCAAAATTAAACAGTGAAACCACCAGCTGAGGTGGTTTTCAGAGTTTTTGGAGTTCTGATGTTCAGAGAACTGAAGGCTTTTGAGGTCTTTTCTCTACCGAGATTGAAGTTCTCCCTGTCTCTCAACACAGAAGGGAGAATATTTTTTGAATTTCTTAAGTAATATACTGAGGAGGGTCATATGAGCAGAATCTTTGAATTCCACAGTTGTGAAATTTAGCCCTTCCCAGAGGATTGCATTTCACAGTCTTGTCCATATGCCTTGAAAACCTGACTGAAGTGATGCCTCGCTGAATAGACATCTTCAACAGCAACCATAAGAGCTCAGCTGTGCCTCAAACGTTTCATTCAGACCCATGAATGCCAGGGTTCTTCAGCTGGGGAGTGCTGGATTATAGACTCAAGTACACTCGGAAAACTTGTGGAGAACAACAAAGTGCATAAGAGATGGCAGGAACTATAAGTACTTTAAAGGTAGGATCAGATTTCAAAGTGATCTTGGTAAATGAGAGAGAGGCCTGAAATCAGCAGATGTATGTGCAAAACGCTGCACTTCAGAAAATGGAATGAAAAACTAGCCAGGATCTTAAGGCAGATTGCCCCACCAGACTGCTCCAGGCAGGTCCTTAGATGCACTGTACCTTTCTTACGAGCGGTTTGGAGAGGGCCGTGGAACTGACCCTCGTGTTAGAACATTAATATTTTGTTTCTTCTCTTGTTTTCCAGCTGAGATACTGCAGGCCAATGACAAGCTCACACAGGCGCTCGGACGGTACAGGCAGGTTGTAGCCAGCCACGAAAATGGTGGTGGAGGAGGTTCAGCCACCAGCTCCACTGATGCACCAGGTAAAGAGCATCCTGCAGCGTTCCACGACAGCTCTGCTCCTGCATGTCATGTATGAGTGGAGTTTGGAAGGGAAGTGCTTCTCAGAGAATAAATGTGGAGAAAATCCTATAACGCAGGAAAACTATTACGTAACCATCATTTTCTTTTACATATAGTTGATAGAAAATATTTCTGAAGTTCTTCTCCTATGAGTCCTTTTGGGCATGCCCGTACCCGTAAATACACCGTTCCTTTCAGGAGGTTTCTCTTTAACTCTTTCTGCTATTTCCAAAGCATGCCGGACAGCCCCAAGACGCATGAAGAGCTATACACTGATTGACTTCTCCGAACTGGAGGCAACATCCCAGTCTCCTACAGACCAATTTGCAAACATAACCACCGCCTCCCGGCATGGCAGCACAACCTCTACCTGTCTGCTCGATGAGGAGTTAAAGTCATTAGGTTTGTTTGTGCAATTCGGTACCATGTTACACTTGTTACTAGGGTTCGTGGTGTTTAATAAAGATAGGAGAACTTTGACTTTAATGTCAGTCCCAAGAGAAAGTAGACCCTTGCCGCCAGAGTCATAAGTTCTCAAGAATGTACTTTCTTTAATGGTGTTACAGTTGGTACTGTAACATTCTGTAATGGTACTACAGTTTGACTGTAGTCAAACTGCTGTTAGACAACAAAGGAAGAACCTATGGAAAACCCTTGCTTTCTCTAATAGATCGGTGGCATTTTGGCATCTTTCTTAGGTCTCAGCAACTCTCCTGTTGTACAGAAACCTCAACCTGATTTTGGCTTAGCAGAGGTGAGTGATCCTCAGGTATGTTAGTCCATATGATATGAAGGACAAAAATCAGACAGGATTCTTGATCTCCTAGCTTTTTCTGGCAGCTTTTTTAATACCACTCTATTCTGAAGGGAAACTGGAATCCTCCTGCTCTGCAATGAATTTCTCAGTTGCAGTTTGCAACCAGATTACTCATATTTATTTCTACTTCAAGTAGTGTTATTAAAAAATTAGATTCTTTTCAGTGGAACAGGTCTGATTTTTGCTGATGTTCTATAGCATGAACTAGAAGTGGCTTATTTTTCAGACTGCTGTACACAATGGATATAGTGAAATCGTAAGTGCTGTTCAAACACTGGGACTGCAGGAGAGCTGGGAAGACAGCTGTTCAGAGAAGAATGAATTTCAGGGCCTGGTTGATCAGCTCTCTCCACCATCCAGGACCAAGACATTATCTTTGTAAGCAAACTCTGCATAATACAGAGATGAGGCTTTGGAGATGAGGAATGCCATTTTACAGCAGTGAGGTTTAGGAAAACCTTTCAACTACAACTGGTTAGTGATGGCAAGCTATCCATCCGCACATTGGCTCTTAAGCAGCAGTTATGCACCTGTTAATTGTGCTTTGTGTAATTGCACACTAGGACCTTCCAAGGGTCAGAAACTTGGGGAGACAAATCCCATGGCTTAGTAAGAAGGTGATCTTGAGCTAAAGGAACAAAAACCTTACAGTCAGGTCTTCTTATAATAACCTGTGACTCAAAAAATACTTTCCCCGGCTTTCTTCAGGCTGTGACAAAGTGGTTTCCAGGCATTCAGTGGAAGCCTAACAGTTTGTGAACCAAATTAATCATCCACAGATCTTCAGAGCAGGTGACCATTACAATACGCTTATCCAGTCTGCCATAATACAGGCCAAGAAATTTTACTGGAGATTCCCAGCTTCCTGCATTGTCTTTGAGCTAGAATTTATTTTAATCTCACTGACTAGAGCTCCAGAGAGTCTGTGCATGGGGAGAGTAGACTTCCAAAGCCCTGAAACAGTTTCACATTAGTAGCAGAAATCAAAGTCTGGCTTAATGTATGCTGAAACAGCAGCTTCTTCCATATAAAATAGAGACAGTTTTCGAATTTCTCAAGAACTCAGAGAGTGTAAGCTTGTACTTTCTTTATACCTAACAGTGATGAGGGATTGGGAACACAAAATGGACACAGCATAAGATGGTATATACCATGTGGTCTCACCAGTAAATATAAGCTTTCTACATGCTTTTCTTTCCAGGGATTTATCACCAATGAAATTGCCCTTTCCAGATCTTCCAAATAGCTCAATGGCAAATACTTCATTCTCCAGCCTAGGCTACGAGCTGAAGCCTGCTGCCTCTTTGCATCCAGCTTCCCATGATGCTTCTCTAGAAAACCTTTTTGTCCCTTTAATTTCAATTACACCGAGTAAGTGCAATGATTTCTGTGCCCCAGCTCTGCTTACTAGAGCCTTCCTAGAGCTCTTCTGTGATTTTTGCAGGGGAGCAAGCCAAAGTAGCTTCATGCTGTGTGGGTTGGCTGGAGAAAAGTAATGACTGTTCTATGAAGGACTTAATGTATCTGAGAATTTGAGCAAGTGCTAGGGATCGTACCACGGAAATGTCCTTGTCCTCCCTACTCAGTAGTCAGGAGTTTCCTGCCCTGGCTAACCTTTGTGATGTGCTTCTAAACTGTTTGCCCTTAGCACCTTTAATCAGGCTTCAAGCAGTTCTTCTCCAGAGGCTTAAAAGATATCTGTGGGTGGGAGTTGTCCTGCTTCCTAAAGCAGAGCGGTTCTTTCCACCTCTGCTTTTCGATTCAACACTGTATGGCCCAGCCCTGTGACCACTTCATGGAGTCTTACCCTGGGTGCGTGGCACCCCGGTGTCTCAGAGCAGGGCACGTCCTGTTAAGAGGACTGCAGAGCCTTGGCCATCGCTGCTTTTGGAAGAGGACAGGTGCAAAGACATTCTGACCTGATTGTCTTCTGACTTCAGTCTCTCAAGTGAAGGATTTACCAGGTTTTGGAAGGGCTGGAGGGGGATAGTCAGGTGTGGATTTATCAGGCAATGGTGATAAGGGGCTAAGTCTCGAGTRTGCCAAAGAGTTACATTTTGCTTTTCCCGTCGTACCTCTGTTGGATTCATACCTGACATCTCTAGCTGACTGTTGAAATCTGAGCTGCTAAATCTCTAATTTAGACATTCAGATTCCTTTCTCTGCCTTAGAGGTGAAATGTAAATCACAGGCAGGTGCTGTATGCTGCTTGGTCTGTGAGTTTGCTGGAGGAAGTAGAAGTTTGTATGCACGTTTCCTTTTTGCTATTCCTTATCCCGTCTTCGCTGTTCTGCCCTCAGAAGGGAGGGGAATCCAGGCTTTGTTTCTGATTCTCCTTTTGTCTCCGGCAGGCAGTATCTGTCCACTTACTGTGTACGATAGGAATGGTTTCAAGGCTATGCTCCACTTCTCCAGAGACCCGGCTCCTGGCCGACCAGATGTGCTGGTGATGGTTCTTTCCATGCTGAGCACATCAGCTCAACCAATTAAGGACATAGTGTTCCAGGCTGCAGTCCCAAAGGTGAGAAGCCTGTGACGAGTAGCAGAGAGTGGGACTACTCAGAAATGTCCTGAGGAGAAGGTTTGCCATTTCTTGCTTAGCATTTGCCTTGCTCATTGGAAATTACATGGCTTGCTTTTGAGCCAGTGAACCTGTTGTATGGTGGTGCCTGTGGCCCCGGTGCTTGTTTCACAGAGTATATCCCTGGCCTTGAGATAACTAGGGCTCCAGACACGCTGCTTTAGCCTCCTGGGTATGGCCCTCGTTCTGCCTGTGTATGTGCAGCATAGAATTGTCTATTTAGGAGTATCTGCCTTTAGATGTAGGCTGGAAGGGCATGCTTTTCATTAAACGACAAAATCTGGCTGACGTATCTTTAACCGGCTCTCTGGCTTGGTAATACTCCCAGCCCTTTTTTGGTGTGGACCAAAAAGCATTCCCTTTGTTTTCTCTTTCAGACCATGAAAATAAAGTTACAGCCAGCATCCAGCTCTGAGCTGCCTGCCTTCAGCCCTCTTCTCCCCCCCGCCGTGGTATCCCAGGTCCTGCTGCTCGCCAATCCGCGCAAGGTATGTGCGGTGATTGAATCTGCTGGTGGAGCACTCAGAATGTCACTGTAGTGGGTGGGGTATTTGTATGAAAGACAGGGAGAGTATTATTAGCAGGGAGATGCAGGGGAGAGACATAGCAGTCCGGGCTGTGTTGGGAAGACATTTTTCCCACTGAAACAGCTTTCCAGAGCTATAATCTGAAGGATTGAATGGGCAGTTGCTGCAGGGGCCTCCACAGTTCTGCTCAGTGATGGCTTCTGATGTAGACACTGTGCAGATGTTTGCAACTGATGGAACACGAGGCCACCCAAGGCACAAGCGGTGGGTGGCAGTTCTGTTGCACTGTTGAATAATTATGAGACCAAAGATTGGTGTAAGGAATCCTCTGTCACTGAGAAGGTTGGCCAGACCTGGATTGCCAAGCATGCCCCTGGGTGGCTTGCACGGGTCTCCCAGTCACTCCTCACATGTCTTACGAGGATCCAGGTCTTGTTCCGTGCAGAGCTTCCGCATGGCTGAAGCATTACTGTCCCCTTTCAGAGGGCAATTCACTGCAGCAAGGCTGCCAGGGGTGAGGCTGAAGGGGACCCGTGAATCTGCAACCATGACGTGCCCCTSTCTCTGTTCCTTCCTCTCATAGGATCCCATCCGACTGAGATACAAACTAGYGTTCACGCAAGGCGTGCAGCCCTTCAGTGAGGTGGGAGAGGTGACTGGCTTCCCAGAAGCAGAGCTCTGGGGCAGGAGCTGAAGTTCAGCAGGCTTGGACATTGCYATATTGCCTTAGTGGTGGATGGGGAGGGACTGTGTGCCAGCAGTGCCGGCCTGGACTCCGTAATGGCTCCTTTCCTCGGGATCCGCCATCTCCTTCTTCCTTTTGGTTTCTGTGCAGGTGTCTGGCAGGAGGAGTGTAAACTGGCTGCTTCTGCCACGGCCTTTTTCTGTAGCTGACCCTGCTTTACAGGAGGCTGCTGTAGAGCCCTGCAGCCCGGGAGCCTTAATGCTTCTTCCATACAAGTGTTTCCTGCTGCTTTCTGGGCCAATTTTCTCTCTTCCCCCTTACTTTTTCAATTAAAAAAAAGGCAAAGCTATACCAACGATCAGCCCTTACAGCAGACTGCTTGGGACCAGGGCCGGGTCTGTTCCAGGGACCTACCCACCCCGTTTTCACTGGGGCCCGTGTGAACAGGAGGAATGGTGGGAGTTGGGCTATCTGGACTCTGGTGGATGTGGTTTATAGGGAAAGGTACAAAACGGAGTGGAGAGTAAACGGGGCGAGGGCGTTGGGGCCAGTCTGTGAGAAAAAACTGCCCAGTACCCCCAGCTTGTCCATCCCCAGGCCCCGCAGCTCGTCGTGCGCTGGCCCCTTCCCTGGGGCTCTGCAGCGCTGCGGCCGTGCCCGGGGGGTTCTCCTCAACGCAGCCGCCGCTTGCACGCGAGCTGAACGCCCTTAGTGAGCCCATAAACCCACGGCTGGCCCCAGACCCCGCTCGCCAGGGCGTTTTGTTAAAAATCCCCRCGCTTCCAGCCGTGGGGAGCAGAACTTTGTTGCTCGCTGCGGTCGGACCGGGTCGGCCGAGCCGTGAGGATGGGGAGGGGTTTTCTGCAGGGCGCCAGGCAGCTGCCCCCGGTGCAGCGGGGTCCCGGAGGGCCCTCCACGAGACCCTCCTCCGGCCCCGGCAGCTCCGGCGGTTACTTCGGYGCTACTCTGCCCTGCACTGAGACCGCCCGCTCGTTTTTCTCCACGGACCCCACCGAGGGTCGCGTCTCCCGGCCTTTAAGCCGGTGCCAGGCGCGCGGCGCCCCGGGGCCGCCGTTCCGGGGGCCGCCACCAGCCCSGCCTCCCCGCGGGGCCGGCCGAGCCTCCCCGCCGCCTCCGCGCCGCCGCGGCGGGCCCGGCCCGGCCCGGCCCCGCCCCGCCCCGCCCCGCCCGCCCGCGCCGGGGAACGCCCCGCGGACGGTGGCCGCCAGGCGCCCTGGGCGCAGCGGGTACGGCGGCCGGCAGGGGCCCGGCGGCGCGTTTCCTGGTGCGCTGCGGGGCCGCGGCTGCGGGTGGCCGGCCTGCCCGCCCCCCGCTGTGGCCGGCTTGCCCCCCGCGGGTGCCCGCCGCGGGCCGGAGGCGAGGCGGCGGCGATGGATTTCTCCAGGTTCCTGTCGGATGACTTTGAGGTGAAGAGCTGGGTGAACGCGGCCTTCCGGGCCGTGCAGCAGGAGGCCCCCGGGAAGGTGGACGCCCACGCCGCCACCCTGGTGATGAAGCTGCAGCTCTTCATCCAGGAGGTCAACAACGCCGTGGAAGGTGAGGCGGGCGGCGGGGCTCGCCGCAGGGGTGCGGCTGCGGCGGCAGTCCCGGCCATCGCCAGCGCCCTGCGGGTGTGCCCCGTGGCTGGCTTGCAGACGCGGCGGGTGGGCCCGGCGTGGGGCCTGTTACTGCCGTGGACCTTCCCTCCCGCTGTGGTACTGACTGGTGTGCTTGCCGTAACCCCTGTGTCCTGGCGGGTCTGCCTTAAACACTGAGAAACCGCTGCCCCTGCCAGGGGAGGTTTGGGTTGGGTATTAGGAAAAAATTCTTCACCGAACGGGTTGTCAAGCACTGGCACAGGCCGCCCAGGGAAGCGGTGGAGTCCCCATCCCTGGAGGCATTTAAAGGAGGTGTAGAGGTGGCGATTAGGGACGGGGTTTAGTGGTGGACTTGGCAGTGCTGGGTTAACGGTTGGGCTGGATGATCTTTTCTTTTTTGGGTCTTTTCCAACCTAAATGATTCTATGATAAAGTACATGTTTAAATTTTAAAAATATAACTAAAGTTTTGTTGTTTGGTGTTTTGCTTTGTTGTTTGGGTTTTTTTAAGTGTTGAAGATTATGTAAGATTATTGAAAAACTCCCTCTTTCCTGCAAGGGTTCTCAGGCCCTCCTCACCGTACTGCTTGGTGTTTTCTGTAGAAACAAGCCATCAGGCTCTCCAGAACATGCCCAGAGTCCTCCGGGAAGTGGAAGTCTTGAAACAGGAGGCAACATTCCTGAAGGAGCAGATGATCCTTGTTAAAGAAGATATCAAGAAATTTGAAGAAGACACAGCTCAGTCAATGCAGGTAGGTTCTTGTCTTACTTAGTGTTTATCTGCAACTTGTGAAATTCTAAAGTTTCCAGACTTGTTTGTATTAAACAATCTTGTGAACTCAAGATAGACAAAAACGCTTCTTTTAACATTAGTAATAGAAAAGTAGGCGTGACGCAGACTAGTGCAATCTGCATTTCCTGAGGAGCAGCTGATCGTGTTTCAGCTCAGACAGAGTTACCTGACTGGGGACACTGATTTCTGCCCAGATTTCTGCCTCTCGTTAGCTGGGGTGTGTAGCAGTTTTCAGGCAAAGTGGATACTGAAAGTACAAATCCAGAATTCAAACTAACCTTTTGTCGTTTGACTTTGGAAGTTGATTTAACATCTCTAGCTCTTTCAGCCAACTCCTTCCTCCTTGTAACGGGCATGATCTCTTCACATATTTTTTTAAAATCCAAGCCAAAAATAACTCCCATAATGTAAGTATCTATGGCAGTCATCTTTTGTTTCAATGGGCAACATTTTTATTTATTTTTTTTCCTTCAGGTCCTGGTAGAAATTGACCGAGTGAAATCTAGAATGCAGTTGGCTGCCGAGTCACTTCAGGAAGCAGACAAATGGAGCACGTTAAGTGCAGACATTGAAGAGACTCTTAAAACACAGGTAGGTACCCCATTATTCTTTTTGGTCTTTGCGCCTTCAGCTTTCCAGGGAAACTGTGTTTAAAAGTAGGTTTTTGAAGTGACTTTAAAACATGTACCTGTTTGTAAAATGTCATTATGAAACAGGTGTTAATGCTTTCTAAGGCCATGTTCGGTAACTGGGTTGCCTTTCCCTGGTGGCAGGATGTGTCTGTGATTTCGGCCAAACTAACAAGCATGCAGAGCAGCCTGGCTATGCTTGTGGATACGCCGGATTACTCCGAGAAGTGCGTGCATCTTGAGGCTCTGAAGAACCGACTAGAGGCCATGGCCAGCCCTCAGATTGTTGCTGCTTTTAACTCCCAGTCTGTAGGTCAGTAAGGCTCGGTGTCATTTACTATGAGTGCAGAGTTTATTGTCTTTAAAAAGTAAAATGTTGTTTGGGTGGGGAGTTCATGTCCTGAAGGCTCCTGGTGCAGGGTTGTGTGCCTTTTCTGGGGGAGCCAGATGCCATGAAATGTTATGTGCTCTGCAGCTGCCTGCAGTCCAGTGCGTCTTTGATTTTCCTACAGTTTGGTGTACCTGTGGCCACTATGGGAAATAAGGAAAATGTGAGCTGGTTTTATAGGCCATGTAGATGTGTGAAATGGAGGTGCTGAGGCAGGGCTGCCCTGCTGTCATAGTTTAGTTGTGCCATGGATGCTCTCCAAGTGGGAAGTGCTGCTCAAGTAAGCGGAAGGCCTCTGGTTTTGCGTTATCTATGCTACTGGGCATTTCTGTTACCGCTTGGTGTTGTAATCAAGAAGGAAATTTGTTTGGAAACATTCTGACTCCTTACTACCTTGTGAAAGTTGTTTTATAAACTCTCCTTTAGAAAATTTGACTTTTTTGACTGTCCTTTGTGCTCCTCCTTCCCTCTCCTACTGTCGCAGCGCTTCTGAAAAATACTTGTTCTGGTTGTTGCCTCTCATCTATCTGCACCTTGAGGTCCCAGTGAGGATCTGGGGCTGCGGTGCTTTTGCTGCACAGCACTCTGTGGAGTTCTTGTTTACGTAAAGCAAGGCGCAGCAGTGCGTGAATGCAGACGGCTGGAGGGAGTGGAGGAGGGAAGAAGCTCTGTGTGCTGTGCTTCTAACAAACGTGCTTAATCCTTTGCATAGATCTCACCCTTCTCTCTCCCATTCCTCTTCTGGCTTTTCTTCTTTGCACAGCCTCCTTTTTTCTTGGACTGTGCTCATCACCTTCACAGTAGGTCCCATGCCTTTTTTCTGCTGTTGCAGTGCATTACCCTTTACAGACAAATTCAAGACAAAGGATGACATTTTGGAATATTTTCTCTGCTTAGGATGAAAGTAAATTGAATATTCATATGCTCTGTGAGTTCTCCACCAAAGAAAACATATAGGTGCAAGAAAGCTGCTGGCAGCAGGTCTACTGGTTCGAGGTCCTTTGCTTGCACATACTGTTCAGAATAATTCACATTAAGCACTGTTTTCATTCTCTTTCAAAATCTGTTTTGGGCATGTGGAGACATGGGCTTTTTTCCCATTGAAGGGAGTTTCTCTGTTTACTGTGAAGTTGTGTTTTTTTCCTGAAGTCCAGCTCCTATAAATGTAATACAAGTCTGTAAACATATCCCCAGAGAGTCTGTATTCTGTGACTTCCACAGATGAAGAGCACTTCAAGTTATTTAGCATTCTAGTTTATCTGCCTTCTGGGTCCTGTTTGAAAAATAAGGTCTCATTACTAATTTCTCTAACCCCAGATGTATTTTGGGGACAGAACTATAGTCATTGCCCTTACAATACAAAACAGACTTTTGAGGAACTTGGACTTCAAAGCTTTGTGTAAGAGCTAACTGCGCCATTAGTCAGTCTCAGGGCAGCTAGCTTAGGTATCAGTTTGAGGAGTGGTGAAAGCAAAGCTGAGGACTTTGTGAGGTATGTTCTAGTTTTGTACATAGCGGCTTGTTTCTGGAAAATAATGATTTCCTTCTAGGAAATGCTCTGGTTTTATCTGTCTTTAATACTAGATACATTTGCTGGTTAAGAAGTTAAATTCATTCCTCGTGTCTGCTACCTGTTCTTGTCTGAGTGTGGGTTTTGGGCGGTTCTGCTCCTATTTGAGAAGATAAGCAAACAAAAGGTGAAAGTGTGTCTTTCTGTATAGGCCATTGTGCGTACTCCCTTAAAAGAAGAATTCTCTTGCTCAATTAGACTAATGTCGTGCCCCCAGCTTTGAGACTGCCTGTTAACTGCCTGTTATTTTGTTTTGTTTAGATCAGGCAAAAACATTTGTTAAAGTCTTCACTGAAATTGATCGGATGCCCCAGCTTCTTGCTTATTATTATAAATGTCACAAGGTAAGTATTTTGATAATATTTTAATATGGAGGAATGAAAATTTGAATTCTTGCTTGGCTAGGACTGTAGGGGGAGCTGCTACATCATGTATTTTACCTTTCCTGTTTGAAGGAGGATGGAGCCCATTCTTTTCCATGTTTCATTCTATGACTTCTCTTTCTGGCTGTTAACTGCTTTGGTTACTCCCCCTGTTTCAAGAGTCCTTCTCCATTCGGGGCATTGTGTTTCTTCCTGCAGCAGACATAGGATATGTGCGTTCTGCTTGATTTCTCTGTGCCTTATAGTTTTGCTTTGCTTTTCTTGGATGTGGCCATGTCAGCAATAACTTTATTGCTGCAACTTGCCAGCCGCTGACTTCTGTAAACTCTTTTCAGGTAAGATTAAAAGTTGGAATTCCAGACAGTTCTGTAGCCATAACCTGATCCTCAAATTTCTCTCATGACTGTGACTTTTGAGGATTAAGTTCAAGGCTAGGGCTTGCCAAGTATTTAAACTATTATGTGGGGGTATCAGTTACAGTCTCATTTTATGAGTAAAATACCAATGTTAATTAAATCTTTGAATCAACTAAGAAGCCTCTAGCTTCATGCTGAAAGTCTTTTCCTTCTGTGGTGCTGAATTATAGCAAAATGTTATGTTGAAATCTGGACAGAGGAGTCAGGGTGGGCATTGTGTTTTAGCAAAAGTGCTTTGCATGGGAAGTTCTTGGTTTGAAATAACAAAAGCTAGATCTGTGGACTGTCAGTTCTGCTCTCAGAATGGTTCTTATTACCCCTGCAGGTGCAGCTGGTGGCAGTGTGGCAGGATCTTTGCCAAAGTGACTTAAGCTTAAATCGCCAATTGGCTGAACTGTATGACACACTTCTTGGGACCTGGCACTCGCAACTTCAGTGGGCCACACAGGTGCAGTGACTGTTTAATATTGGTGCAGCGTATGGGAGCGGACGAGATTGGGCACACTCTCTTAATTCTCATAAAGCTCTGAATAGTTCATCAGTGCTCACTCTTTGAGTTACGCTCTGTGCCTTATCAATGCAAACAGGGCCTGCAACCTACTTTCTGTTTCTTGTCCAGCTCTTGCAGACAAGATTTGATTTCTGCTGTTCTACTGACAGCAAGGTTGCTGTGTTATTGACATTAACGCTGCTCTATCACTTTCATCTGTATCTTAAGTTAAATCTAATTTGTTGGTGTTGCAAATGTGTTCTGTTGCAAGACATTTGAAATGCCTGAATTGCTTTATCACTTGGCCTGGAGGAGGCCCTCAAGGTCATATTGGACTGATTCATATCAGTCTGTGTAAGATATCTGAGGGCTTCTGCTATCACCCATTGGAGTCTGTGTGCTTGTTTTTCCTGCCAAGAATAATGCAGGATCCGAAAAAGCTATTGTCCTTTAGTGAAATGAAGAAATAAGTTCATATTGTTGAGCCTGTAAGAATTTTTCATCCATGAAGGGTAAGAGATTCTTATCTTCATGTTACGAAGCCCGGTGCAAGTGCTAGGCCTGTATTGCAAAGGAGCTCAGTGTTTCCTTGAAATGTATTTTTTCTGCCTAATGATTCAATGTGAATTACAGGTCAGATGTCAGCTTACATTGTAGCAGATATTCTTTGAATTGGGGATGGTGAGAGAGAAATGGCACATGGGACAAAGCTCGTGTCACTCTGTCTTCTGGGTTGCTTCTGCTTTCTGAAGAATTCTTGGACCTTTTTCATGCTATTCAGTATCCATGGTGACCTTGCTGCAGGTGATTGTGGTGATCCCAGCTTTCAAAGCAAATGAGAGAGAACAGCTGACAAAAAAGTCACAATAAAAGGCTGTAACGCGTTTTATGCTAGTGGAGTTGAGGGTGGTGCATGTAAATAAAAGTTCTCAGCTGATTACAGTCTTTCTGGCCTTTCCAGTACTGACTTCTGCCTATCTGACCAGTAATTTGGCTCGCGATATAGTACTATTTCTTCATATTTTACTGATATATGTGTTTTTTCCCAACACACCTGTGTAAACTGAGTGCTCTGTTTTCAAATGCCCTTTTCTGCCAGGTGGTTTTTTGAATTGCTATAGTGCCTGTGTTCTGCTGAATTCAGTTTTTGACCTATACCTATCTTCTGGTTTCTTGGTCGCTGTATTCAAAGCACAGTTTCAATGGTAAAATAGGTATTGACCTAGACTTTTGTAATCAGGCTGTCCTGCATGCTAGGTCAGCAAGGTTCTTGCAGTCTTAGCAGACCTCTTTTGTTTTTTTTTTTACCCCTTGTGAGGTTTTTCAAATTTGTTTTTGTTCCCTTTTGGGACACGTGCTCCTTGGTTGGGAGCTCATGTCACCTGAGGAATCTGTGATCTGTTAGTGCACAAAATGTCATCTTCTTGATCTGTATATCACTTCGCTCACCAATAGGTAATTCTGTATTAATTCTTTAATAGAACAAAGCACAGGCCCAGCACAGTTTTCTGTGCTGGGCATGGAAAAGTCAGGTCGGGCTGCTGCTTTCTCTTCCAGCTCTTTACTCCCTGGTTATGGCAGCCTGCCTCTCTGCTGACAGCATTTGCAAACCCGACTGTTCTGCCTCTTCTGTCCCTCTGTTTCAGGAGCCCAGGTCTCTGTGGCAAGGGCATAAGGGAGACTACAGTGGGCATGATGGCCCCTGGGAAGTGGTGCTGCTTCTGCCAGCAGGGCAGCAGCACGTGTTCAGGAGGGCTGAAGAAGGTATCAGCCCCTGGATAGACAGGACCTGCTCAGTTTGGAGTGGGACAGTCTGTCTTTGCTGAGACAGTGACGTGGTTTGTGCGTTGTGGGGCTCTCTCTGGAAGCTGTCTGCTGCCTGTCATGTTCCTCTGGGATAACATGCTTTTGCTAATAGCTTTTCTGTTACCACAGGTTTTCAAGAACCCCCATGAAATTGTGACTGTATTGTTGATTCAAACTCTGGGAGCGTTGGTGCCTTCCATCCCTGTCTGCCTCAGCACTGCCATGGAGAGAACGGGCCAAGAAACCAAGCTGAATAAGCTGCTGGAGCTCTATGATGCCACCATCCACTTTGCAAAAGGGCTGGAAGTAGCAATGCTGCCAAACCTGAGTAAGGATCTTGCACTGAATTTTGTCATTCTGTTCTGTCAACTCCTTTGTAAAGTTCCATTGTGGGATTTTGTTTAGTTTTACATGGAGGGAGGCATAATATCTTCTACAACATTGACTAGTTACGTGGCACTTGCCCCTTTGTGTGTGTGTATATGTGTATATCTTACACTAAAGATATTGACAAAATACTGAATGAGTTTACTGAAGCAGACCTGTTCTGAGCACGCTTGCTGTCTTGGGTAAATAATATTTAGCACTTTTCCTTTTATAAGCATTAGTATTTCTTCTGTCTAACGGATGAGGAAATGTCTCTAGGGAAGCTATCTGTGAAACCCATGGCGAAAGATCACAAAGCATAAAAGTCGAGGAGTTTCCTGGAGTTAAGTCACACCTTACTAAACAAGAGAAAACCTGCTTGAAAGCTGCATCCATTGGGTTCTTAATTTTTATTTTGTAGTTTTCTTTTGCTACTGGCTTATGTTTTAATCAAGTGAAAATGCAGGGCGAAATATTATTTCTGAACTGTTGGTAGTTTATTCCCTAGCAGCATCCTTGGTATTTGACTGAAAATCTAACCTATGCTTTCCTTACTCTGTGATGTTTGTCATCTCATTTTGGTCATGACTTGGTGAATAATTCCCGCAAACCACAAAGTAGTGAGGTGCTGTGTTTACATAGGTTTATGCCTGACTTGAACTGTTGGCTATTTATAGTCCTTTATTAATCTGGTAGGGCCCCTTCAAAGACTGGGTATGGGAAAATCCTAAATTAAAGCTAATGGAGCATTCCTAATGCTGTGTTTCCTGTGTTTGGTTCCTCATAACATTGTCTTGAGCTATTTAAACCGGATTCTTACTCGATCATGTGAATTATGATTACTGGGCAATTTCGGGGAGTATGACTGTCATTGTGTCTGGTTTTGTTGTCTTTGTGATTGTGTACTCTTGTCAGTCATTTTGTCCTTGGCTTAGCTTAATTTGTGGTTCATAATAGAAATGACTAAAAAGGACTTGGAAAAATGATGTCAAATTCTAGAAGATGATGGAATAGGAAGACAGCTGCTGAATTGTTATCCAAGTCTGTTAAAAAAAAAAAAAAGTTTCTTTATTTCCATCTCTTTTGCTGTGGAGTAAGATGTTTGGGAAAAGAAATATCCCAAGAATGGAAAGGCCAGGTGACTCAGCAGAACAGGCTCAAACCAGTTCCTACATATGTGTATGTGAGGGAAGGGTTCAGTTATGATTCATGGGATAATTCAGGTTGGAAGGGACCTCGGGAGATGATCTAGTCCAACCTCCTGCTCCAAACAAGGTCCGCTATGAGTTCAGACCATGTTACTCAGGGTATTGTTCAATCTGATCTTGAAAACGTCCAAGCATGGAGATAGCACAGGCTTTGGACAACCTCGTCTATTGCTTGTTTGTCCTCAGGGTGTAAAAGCTTTTTCTTATATCCAGGATTCAACGTAATTCTGGTTTGCTGCTAGTTTGAGTTTGGCAAAACTTCACAATAACAGCTAGTGTCCAGTTCTGATTGAGAAATAATCATTCAGACCTGGTTTTTGTTTGGGTTTGCAGCTCCCTGCTCAACAGAATGGCACTGAAATGCTGAGTTCATGGTTCACATTGATGAACACCATGCAGTAGTAGTGCTAAGTGAATTGAGTTAGTGTCAATTATTTTAAGTATGAACCAGGCTTTCTGATAAATGAGGATTGCCCCTGTTTTAAGTTGTGGGAGTAATGTGCTTCACTTCTCAAATGGTTTCAATATCTTCCTTCTACTGTAGGTTGGAATGTTTAATAGATTTTTGTCACCCAGGCTGTTTTGGAGCAGTGAGTGATAATTTTCTTGAGGCACCTGTTGAGGTAGAACATCTTGGTTTTAGAAAGCAGGTAGAGATAATAACCTTGTTTTTAAAAAAATGAAAAAAAAAAATCTGTGTAGTTGACACTTAAAGCTCTTGGGCAACACTCCAAGCCTGTGTAGGCAGCATGCTCTAATTGAAGAACTGCATGTTGCTTGAAACAAGGTTTTTAGTAGCATGTTCACCTATTTGTAGACTAAACATCTGATTCTTTGTAGAGGAGCAGAACCTGGTAAAAGTCATGGAACTGGTAGAAGCGGTGTATGGTCCGTACAAGCCCTATCAACTTGAGTATGGAGACCTGGAAGAAGAAAATCTCCTCATTCAAATCAGCGCAGTGCCCTTGGTAATGTAGCAGTCTTTGTTCAACTGCACAGGGAGAGACTTGAAGCCTCTACTAAATACAAGGATCTTTGCCGTAGTTCTTGCTCTCTTTCCTCCTGTAATTTTTTGGTAATATTTCCTGTTTGCAGTATATTTTTGTACTGTTAAGTAAATTTTGTTTACTAAATAAAGTTAATTTCAGCAGCACTGTCAGGTTGGAGGTAACTCCTTCCTTCTTCTACTTCACCCAGTAACCAGCACTGTGTGGATCTGCTGGAGAAAGACTTTACCAAAATATTACTATCAACCAAGACCCTGCTTCGGGTTCGACAGAATTTATTAAGAACAGGGTCTGGGGGAGGAAAGTCCTTTTTGTAGAAGATTCGGTTGTTGGCAGAACTGTTTTTCCTTGAAGACCTGGTAAACATAGGATTTGGCAGCCTGACCTTTATTAACAGTCACTGTGCAGGAGGGTGGAAGCAACCAGTGTTGTTCTCCCTTAAGTGTGTCACAATGTTGGAGGATGCGGAGAGAACAATGTGTTACACAAGGTGTCTTGTCTTTAATGCCTGGACACTCACTGAAAGAAGAATCAGGCTCAACTTTGTTGTTGTTGTTGTTATTTAGGAGCATTGGGAAGTAATTGACTGTGTCCAGGAACTGAACCATTCAGTCAACAAACTCTTCATTCTGGCTTCTGGAGCCATTGACAACTGCATTAAACTCACTGATGGACTGGGAGTGTCTGGGCTCCTGAAGGCCCTGAAAGCTCTGTTCACAAAGTAAGGTGCTTTTAGTTACACTGCTGCATTTATCCATAAGGGAGTAGCAAGTATTCAGTTTGTGGCCAAGGACTTCGTAGTTTATGAAAAATGGCTGAGAGTGGAAAGTATCTATAACCGTAATGTGAATCATCTGATATCCCCTCCTACCACTTCATTCAGGCAGTGACTGTTTCTTAGGGGAAAAATGGAAGCTTTTTATGGCTAAATGGAAGACTTTTCTCAGCTGTTTTCTATTCTGGTTGGACTGAATTTTCATTTTTAATAAACACTTTTGGAGGGAAAAATGTTTCCCAAAACAGAGTAAGACAAAGACAAATTAGGCTGATGAAAGTAGAACTCAGGGAGGAAATGTACACATACTGGGACCTCACATTCAGAATCTACCTGTAAGTGCGAGATACCCTAGTGAATGAGGTTCTCGCTATAAGTTCTTGTCTTGAAGTATCAGTGACAGCCTGCTTAGATCATATTCCAGTACTGATTACCTCCTTATTCTTTCATTATATCAAAAGAGTTGCTCACAAGGTATAAATCAAACTGTTACCTTCCTGCCCTGTGGGGAAGAGGAAAGCATGCTTCTCTGATCTCACCGTCTTTATAGGCAATTACATAGCAGTGTGCATGCCTCCAGCTTATGGGCATTATTTTAAAAAAAAAAAGGGGGTGTGCGGAAAACAAAATGTTCTCCTTTTTATCCATGTTCTCATCTGGGGAGTAGCTGAGAAAACAAATTCATGAGATTGTTGTCACTGTGTTCCTGGAGTAAGGGCCAAGTGATGTTGGAGTAGCAGTAGCCTTATAAACTTTTTCTGGTCTTTCCTAGGAGATGTGATTAATGTAGTGGTAACAAAAATGTCTTTCTCATACCTTCTCATGGGAGTGGAGAGTTCCTAGTAACCCATATGCAACAAATTGAAATAGCCACACAGTATCTGTTACTCTGAGTTTCTCCCTGTCTTCTAGTGTAGGCTTGAGTGGGCTGTGGCTGATCAGTTCTTCACATCCATGTGTTCGGACTGGAACAACAGTGTCTCTTCTGAACTCCTCTCCTTTTAATATTTCTGGTTCTTACTTAGCCCTTGTAGAGGACTGAATGAGCAAATCACAGGACATGCAGTTACGCTGCTCTCCAACCTATTCTCTTATGCTGGTGCTTATCTCTTCTCCATTTCTCGTTACAGGTATACATCTGACTTTACAAATACATTGCAGTCTATACGAAAGAAATGTAAACTGGATGATGTCCTATCAGATTCCCTTTTCCAGGAGGACTGGACTGCATTCCAAAACTCTGTCCGGTAAAGTGGATTTTTTTTGCCTGGCTGAGAACTGATTTTTCTATCAAAGTTGGAAGGCAATTACTTGGGGTCAGTTTACACAAGTGCTTAGTGCAGAATGCAGGGCTATGCCTGCTTAGCTGCAGTGCTGCTGGGAGCATTAGTGTTAGTGACTGGATTTCAGGTTGTTGCTGGAACAGTAAGTGCTATGAGGCTCCCCGCCCTGTCTGGAGCAAGACTGCATGTCATATCACTTGAAATATCAGCAGCTCTTAGAATTTTTCCCAGTGACACTGAGCTGGCCTTAGCCATGATGACAAGAAGTAGCATGTGGATGAGGCTGCTGGGCAAAAAAATTCAGTATGTTGTCAAATGGATGCAGAGTTAATAGCCAAATTAACTCTTGACAGATGTGTCCCCTGTGGGCTGTGGTTTGGTTATTGCATTTTATAATTACTTGACACGTGTCTGAGATGGGTTGTCTGGGGGGGTGTCTGGCATTATCTGCCTCAAATCTCACAACATGTGTTTTTTGTCTTGTTCTTTCCCAGGATAATTACTACTTGCGGTGAGCTCCTTCGTCAGTGTGGAGACTTTGAGCAGCAACTGGCCAACAGGTAGGCATTGCTGAACTTAATTCATGAGCTGTCAACATAGGTACCAAGCTGAAAGAAAACAAACCCCAAGTGTTTGTTGCGTAGACCATGGAGGGAAAGCAGAGCCACTGTGATTTCCCCCCACTGCCTCTCCCCATCTTTTGAAATGTCAGTGATGGGTCACAGACTGTTCCACTGAGTCGTGTGCCCTGAGACAGTCACAAGAATCCTTTTTCTTGGATACCTGGCTGGGCATCAAATGGACTGCCAGGTTGGGGTCAGGAAGGAATTTTCCACCAGATTAAATTGGCAAGATTCTCACCCCCCTTGTGACATGGGGCATGAATCATTTGCTGAAATGAATCTAGGTGTGCCTTAACTGATCGATTCCTTGTAACTTGAGGAGCGTCAAGCACAGGCAGCACATAGATCTTTTGTTGCTTGTAAGCAGTGCACTGTTCAGCCTCTTGTACGTTGAAATGCTTTACTCTGACTTGAGTGCCTGTGCTTTGTATAGGACACAGTGGCCTGCAGTGCACAGGAGGCTGGGTTTGTTCCGTATTTGYTAGGCACAATCTGAGAGCAATCCTCTCTTTTTCATCTCAGTATTTTTTTGCAGTTTTTGAGTTGCACAGTAGACACGAGAGTTGGCTGTAATTAGTGTCTGCCACCAATTAATACTCTCTCCCTTGAAGTAACATAAAGGTAGTGTTGGTCCTTGGACCAACATGAGAACGGCAGTGCTGATTTCAGAGGATTTTGCTGGTGACTTTTGTGTACTTGTTTTCAGGATTTTATCAACTGCTGGGAAATATCTCTTGGACTCCTACAGCCCTTGTAGTTTTTCTGGCTTTCAGGATACCAGTTCTGCAGAAAAGAAGAGCTCCGTAAAGAATCCCTGGCAGGAATACAATTATCTTTTGAAGGAGAATCCATCTGAGTATGCCAGCCTTATGGAAACGCTTTACACTCTAAAGGTAGCTTTGGTGCCTGGGAGAGCCTGCCTCTATCACAGGATGCTGTTGGGCCCACATTTGGTAGATGAGACCTGGATTCCCCCTACAGCCTGATTACTTTTCATCCTGAACTGCAGGCTTTTGATGGGCTATGTTCCAAGTCTTCCACAGAGACACTGATTGATCCGCTGAGAGATGAAATGTCCAAACCCAGGAAGCCTGGATACATTCCATCTCTCCCCAGATCCTGGCTGTGTTTTGTGAACATGCCCTTATCAGTTCAGGTGAGGGAGATTTTGTCGCAGAAAGCATTGGGAAGATTGTGTTGGAGCCATTTCAAATTCTGGAGCCCACATACTGGCTTCTCAAGACTTTCTTTGCCACTTACGCTCTGTTGCCATATCCATTCTGAAATATAATTCTGCAAGATCATTCATGCATGCATCTGTGAACAGGGTAGAATGACTCTAGTTATCTTCTTGTGGATCTAAGTTATGTTTGCCATCGTCAGTCACATGTAGTAGTGAAGTCAAGGTTATGAGTTCTGTATCTTATTTCCTCAAAATGTTTTGATTTCTTTTGCACTTAATTTACCTGCAACTTGTGCAGCTCTGCCTTCAGTGTTATATGTTTGACCTTAAACCTTTGCTAAACAGTCAAGTTCCATAGGTACCCTTCATGTAAAACTTTTGCTTAATTCCATGCAGGGAATCAGTTAGTTGTGCTCTTTGAGTAAAAGGCAGTTTTGCCATCTTCTCCGCAAGTTTCTCAGTATCTACCCTGTACTGGTGCCTGGCATGGCTGGGATGTGATGCCGATTCTTTGTTTTACATTTCAGGGAGCAGTGCGCAGTTTCTGTCTTGAATAACTGGTCGGAATAGGGCATCCCAAACGAACCAATCAGTGCCATTGCAGAGGAAAGCTCTTTTGTGTTAGGATGGCCTAGTAAAGATCTCTTTAGGAGTGTTAACATAGCTGCTCTTTGGTCAGTTCAATGAGTTCTGTATGTAAACATTTTTCTGTGTCTGTGTGTGTTAGGAAAAAGGTACGAGTAACCACAACCTGTTGTCTTCATCTCGATCTGCCCTAAGCCGCCTCAACCAGCTGGCACACCACTTGGCTTTTGATTCTGTTTTTCTTCGCATCAAACAACAACTTTTACTTGTTTCAAAGATGGAGGTGAGTAATGGGTACATCAGTCTGATCTGAACTGGTAAGGTTTACCCATGGGATCCCTTAGGCTGGAGTACAGCTCAATGTTGCTTAGCTTTCTCCTTTTCAGGATGTTTCCCTCTGGTATTACATTTCTTCCCTGAGCTACAGTCAGTGTAAAAGTTCACCTCCCTTCATCCACAGCATTCGCAACAGACAGCTATGTTTGCAGTCTCGGATGTTTGTTTGAGATGTTGCTTTTCTAACTTGCGTGAGCCTGTATTTTCCACAGGGAGCTGTGTGGAAAGGGTTGTGTATGTTTTGGGCCTGAGGGAGGACAAGGGTAGCAGTTTTCTCACCATCTGTGTTCTGTTTTCTAGAAGTCCTTGGGTAGTCACAGTTCATGTCGCTGGGTGACCCCTTCCTAGAATACCAGTAGACTTCACGCTCCAGAAAATCATAGATTCTTTCTGYACTTTTTGCCTTACAGGGTTGGAATTCTGGTGGCATTGGTGAGACCCTGACAGATGACCTGCCAAACTTCAGCCTGACTCCTCTGGAATATATCAGCAATGTAAGAGCATGCAAGAGTAGTTACTGGAAGCCCAGTGCTGGGGGAAGCTCTTCTGTGTTTCCTCAATTTTTTGTAAAATCGTAGTATTTGTTAAAATTGTTATATGATGGTGATATATGCTCTCAGTGGTCCAGCCCTCATCAGTTGGGTTGTGCCATTCTTTGTAGCTTTTATGAAATCCCTGTCAAATTCTGGAATAGCAAAAGAACGTAGGGAACACAAGGAGAGGTTCTTCTCTATTGAAGTGCACTGTTTACCGTGTTAACTCTCATAATGGGATGGGAAATGCCAACTTTTGTTTGTAGGGGTGAATGCTGAGCATATATTCATAATGCAGCCCATGTAGCCTAGAAGTTCCTGCAATGTGTATTGGAGTGATTTAATCATACTATGAAGTTAAAGTCTTGAGCTCTTACCCTTCTAATCCCCATGCGACTCCCTGGTTTCTCTTTCTGATGGAATAACAATGAAACCTTTCTGGCAGTGGGGTGTCTGAGTGGAAAAGGAGAGTGAGCTGCTCATTCCTTCTGACTAGGCACTCCGCAGTTTGGTGCTGCTGAACAGCATTCTGATTGCTCTCCCATTCTCCTGGTTGGTGTTTCAAGTCGCTACCAAATTTGCAGTTCAGATGCTAATATTATTATCTCAATACAAAGTATAATTTGATAAGCAAGTTTTTTATGTTACTATCATTCTGTGCATCTCACAGGGAATGGATTTTTCAAGGACAGGCTGCAACCAAAAGCTTTTAATGTTTTGGTTTCCTCTGGCTTATGGCCTACAGACTGTTATACTCTGCTTTTAAAGCTTTAAAAAAAAAAAAAAAAAGTATAGAAATGGGGGAAATTTTATCATGGGTAGTTTGAATTTAGCTATCTGAGAGACTTTTATGAGGTTTAGAAAGCTCATGGGCAGTGTATCAGGTAAAACTTCAAGGAAGGGTTGCTACTGAATTTCTAAGTAGCTTTCTAGTTAACACAGTTCACCAGGAGAGACATGCATGGTTGGTAAGAGGCTGAATGTGCTCCCCTGCCACTTTAATTGAAAGTTAAAACTGAGATGTGTATGGCTGTTACTTGATTCAGTGAGGAATCAAAGGACATTTCTGCCTGTCCAAGGCAAAGAGGAACTTCAGAAAATTTCAGATACAAAGCATTTGTTTTCTGACATCTTTTCAGATCTACCCTTTATCCTGCTGCTGCGTGATAGGTGGGCCAGGACTGAGCCACAGCTTTGTCTTGGGTAGTCTTGAAATAACACTACTGCATTGTGCAGTAAAATTGAAAACTAAGAAACTAAAGTAGAGTTTAGAAACAAATCGATGTGGTGTATGTGCTGTGTAGAAGAAAAGGCAAGTGATGTGAGCTCAGGAAAAAGCTATTAATGAACATGCTCCATAATGGGGAGGCAGAGTACTCTGAACTGTATCTGCACCTAGGAAGATTCTCTGTAGCAGCAGATAATCACTTTATAAACAGGGCAGTATTTGTTGTATGCCTGAAGTTATTTAGCTTATGCGTGTGAATTTGTGAGCATGTACCCTGTTTGGGAGTGGTACGTTGCTGTAATTCATGATTATATTGTCACTTGAATCCGTGTTTTCTTTTCTGTGGTTTTGTTTGGTTCAGTCTCTTAGATTCTGCTCTAGAAAACAAACTGCCAGGAACACTCCAGAGGTCAAAGATTTTCTTGGAGTAACAGTTCTCTGTACAGGTTTTTCTTAACATGATTGTTTCAATGACTGGTTCTCTGACCTTGTGAAAATTTTTTCTTGTACAAAGTGTAATGATGAGCAAGACCCAATTTGTTTCTGAGCAAATGTAGGTTAGTGAGTTGCTGTCAAGCTGCTTTCAGGTGTGGATTACTGCAGTTGACTTTTTTCTCTAGCAAAGTACTTGCTTCACATTTGTTCAGTGACTCAGCTCTTTGTGCTTTTATTCTAGATTGGACAATATATCATGTCGCTTCCTCTCCACCTTGAGCCATTTGTCACTCAGGAGGATTCTGCTTTGGAACTGGCATTACATGCTGGAAAACTGCCCTACCCCCCAGAACAAGGTAGGGTGAAACCAAAGACTAGAAGTGTCTGGGGAAAAGCTTTCACATTTTGACATTATGTGGGTGTGATGTGTTATGGTAACAAAGCTGTTTGAGATCCATTTCCTATCATCTAGTCATGCTGTTTCTTCCGAGAGTCTCTTAGTAATACATAGGAGGAGCAAGCCTCTAAATAATGAGTAAAACTTCTTCAGCTTGGTCTATTTAAGTTTAGTGTTCATTAAAACTGTGGTTTGGGTGCAGGGTCTGAAGTATTACTGTTTCAGAGTTGGAGCAGTATTTAATATCCTAGGTGCAGGGAGTGAACAGGAGGTACCTGGGGTCAGTTCCCAAACTCTGAAGGGAAACGTTGAACCATCTAGCCTGAAAGACTTCTCAAGTTAGCTTTTGCATCTTCTGCTCCTTATCAGCCTGTCCATTGGAGTACAGTTCATGGAGCGGCTTGGACTGTCTAACGGCTTGCTGAAGGGGGAGTCTTGCTCCAGCTTTGCACTCCTGCCGTCTCCTTTGTGCTGGTTCCCCAGTAGGGCTCTTTCCATTCATTGACCCCACAGAAACGTATTCACTTTTTTCTTTTCCTGGCCTAGTTTCTCTCAAAAATGTATCAATAAAGTGATTTAAATCAACTCCCTAAGAGGTCTGCTATGCAACAGAGCTGGCAGGAGTGCACAGCAAGGACTAGGCAAAGAGGAAGCTTGTGACCATGTTTAGAAGTGGTGAGTTGTTAGGTTGGCTGACCCTCTCCTGTAATGTCCCCATCTGCTGAAGAAAACAACACTGCCTCGGTGATCATACAGTGTATTCTTACCCCCAGACGGTACCTAGGCTGGGATTCTTGCAACAGCTGCTGCCAGGAACTGACCTGGTATGAAGCTTTCCAGCTTCAGACCCTAGTGAAATCTGGAGAGAATGTCCTATAAGCTTAATTTTACACTACTCACTTGTGGTATAAAATATACAGTCCTCTATGGCCTTGCTGAGAACCACAGCCCCTTAATTTGTTGCTAGAAAAAGAGGAGCCCCTGAGCTCCTTTCTTCAGGAATAGATTATTTGTTCTCAAGCGTGATAGTAATGCTGTTTACTTGTAAACAACTTTTTCCTCTGCCTCTTTTCTCTGTAAATCCAGGAAAAACTACTGTTACACCCTGTGTGACATGCTAGCCTGTGCCCATCTGTGACAAAGGTTAGGAGCCCATGGTCAGAAACTGGTCTGCCATCTGTCTTGTTTTGGACAGGTTTTGCATCTTTGGGAATTTCTTTTCTTAAGGGTCCGACCATGTGTTCTAGTCTCCATAGTCAGGTTCTTGCTCAGTAAGGACACAATTCTGGAATGCTGACCACTTCATTGAAATTCCTTTTTCATCCTATATTAACTCCAGCTGAAAAATCATTACAGCTCCACTGCTACTTCCAGTGCCACCTGAGTCTTTAGTGATTAGATACCAGCCACAATGATTAAACCCCCCATGCTGAAGGAAGTGCAGTGGGTGCTGTGGGTGGCTGCTGTCTGAGACAGCTACGGCCCAGGTTCCTCTTCAAAACTTTCTCCCCAAAACACGTGAGGAGTTCTTTCTGTGTGTCTTTCCTTAATTTCTTGCAGCAGGCTGAGTTCTGGCTTGTGTTCATTCTTCAGATGGCTGTCCTTACCTGTTGTGTCATTAATCCTGCTGCAGTTAACAACAGTAGCTACATAATGCTTCCCAGCAGGTTGGCAGTGCACCATGGTTTGCTGTGGTTAATCTCTTCTTGGTGTTTATTTCCACTGACAATCAAGGAAGTGTAGAGCTTGGTATTTATAGTCTTCCTGTAGCCTTCTGAGAATACGTGCTTTAGTTTAGGTTTTTGCATTACTTATTTTGTCATCTTAAAGTATTTACATGTTTAATAGTTCATTAACTTTCAAAACACTGATGAACACAGAATTCCTTTAGGGCTTGAAAAAAAACCTGTGAATCCTTGTCATTGCAGTAGTTTGTAAACTAGTCCTGGAAGATGATCCTATAGAATATGCCAGGCAGTGCCCCTGATCCCAGCCTAACCACCTGTCAGCCCTTTGGAACTGACTTACCTGGAGAAGTAATAGAGGGAAGCAAAGTGTTTTGGGTCTTGTGCTAACTTTCAATGTTGTATAGTATCAGGGAGGATATGTAACTGCTTTGACTACTCCAAAAACAGCTGATAAACTCTGAATCCTAATGAATATCTTAATATCTCGTTGAAGAAACAGTTAACCATTTATGAATTATGTTTTGTTACAAAACTAGCAAATGCAGGTGAGTGAGACTGCTGACAGCTAACAAGAATTTTCTGTCCAGGAGATGAATTACCTGAGCTGGACAATATGGCTGACTACTGGCTGGGCTCTATCGCCAGAGCCACGATGCAAACTTACTGCGAAGTCATCCTGCAAATACCGGAGCTCACAGTACATTCGACAAAGCAGCTTGCCACAGACATTGGTAAGCTCAGTGCACACACTGTCCTGAGAACTGTTGCCGTAACACACGGGCTGCTCTGTCATTACATCAGATTTGAAGAGACTGCAGTATGGGTTTCTCCTTTAATTGTGAGCATGTTGATCTGATATGATACCCTGCACGGTGGAGTGGTTCACAGCTGCTCTTTTGCAAAGTGTTCTGTCACATCCCTCTTTGAGGGAAGGGCGATGTTCTGGTAGGTACTCCTGCTTCTTCACTGCTTTGTGCTTCTGACTGTGGAAGTCAAAAGTCCTTCTGAACTGAGAGGATTCCCTTACAAGCCAGTCTTAGCAAGAAAGATCTGTATATAATCTTTTCAAGTGTGGCACTGCTCTTTCCCTTCTCATCAAAGTGCCGTGTACTGCCAGTATATGCCATATAGGGGGTACACAGCATGTGCCAAGCCTGTTGGGAAGCGCTCCAGTGGATTACGAAGGGGGCAGCTGGTTGATTTCTTCCATCCACTTGATAGCTGAAGTAGGGAAGATCACCTAAAGGCCTTCTAAAAGTTGTTGTGGAGCACCTGACCAGCATCCTTTTTTACAAAACCTATAGGATCAGCTCCCCTGCCATGGTTAACTCATCGCCCTGCTGCTCTGAAGGTGCTAGATGATTAACGTTGCTTTCAACGTGGAGAAGTTTTCGGCAGCAAAGTGGGACATAGCTGGCACATGTTGTTCATCTCTGCCTTCTCCCATGCCATGCAGAGTGATTGAGGGAGGACTGATGGAAGGTGTTGGGGAAGGCGTTTCTGCAGGATATGGAGGAGATGGGTTTTTCTTATCCAAAGCTGATGAAAGTGTCACCTCGAGACCACTACAGCTATTGTAAATGCCAGTTAGTCCTTTCTTTGCTGTAAATCATGGATGCTGACTTCTCTGTGGCCAAGCTCAAAAATAAGGATACAGACAATATCTCCTCAACTTGCCTGAAAGTGTGCTTGAATGCCAGTGAACTCAGCCTGAATCTATTTAATCTTTTTCTTTTTTTTTTTTTTTTTTTTTTTTTTTTACATTGCTTAAAAACAAACCGGTGGATTAGAGGCTGGTTGCTCGGCATTCTCCCTGCCATCCTTAATTCCCCAACTGACCTTGAGTCAGTGAGCTGGAACTCCCTCCTGCCTCAACAGCCATTCACCTCTGCAGAACTTCCCAGCTTTGTTGCAAGCTCTTTGCCTTTGAAAGTGTGATTGTGATCCTTTATCTGTGACTGTGGTGACTGACCACCCCAAGGGTGTTGTGTGCAGATACTGAAACATGGCAGAATGTGTCTCAGTCCTCTGAACAAAACAGACAGTTGTCTGAACCAGTGTACAGGAAGCCAAAAATACGCACCAGTCAGTATAGATATAGTTAGATGCCAAACACACTGCCATTTCCTGTGTTTTTGAGCTATCAGTGACAGGATTCTAGCTGTTGTGAAGAACAAAGAATGACTTTCATTTGCACAGTGTCTGTTGTCTGTTCAAATACATGTTTATCCTTGATCTTACAGATTATCTAATAAATGTTATGGATGCCCTCGGCCTTCAGCCATCAAGAACCCTGCAAAATATTGTAACTCTGTTGAAGGCAAAACCAGAGGACTACCGGCAAGCTGCAAAAAGTGTGCCCCGCAGAATGGCCAGCAGCATCGCTGCAATGAGAGGCCTGGAGTGTTAGCTGTGATGTCCCTGCTGCTGGACACTGTTCAAGGGCTGAACTGTTTGGGTTGGTTTTATTTCCCTATAAACTTTGCAAGGACAGTGAAAATCTCTCTGGGGATTAGGGGAATTTATTTCTGAATAACTTTTAATAAATCTCTTTGTCTAGGAAAAGCTTGTTCCATTTTTCCATCTTTAGAAATAAGGAAAGATGTCCTACAGCCAAATTTACCAAAAACTATCTGGATGACCTTGTAGTAGGCTGAGCAGTGCTGGCTTCTGACTAGAAATGTTCTGCCGGTTGCTGGAGAGTTCATGCTTCATGGCGGTGAGATGACTGGCTTTTTCAGAAAATTTAATCAATTCTGAATCTAAAATTATGGGGTAGGTACAACAAAGATCGACTGATTGGAAGCTCTTCTACCTGGAGGCAATCGTCATTGCTCAAGTCTGTCATTATTCACAAAGTCAAGAAGACAGTCTCATCAATTAGTAGATGAGGCATGATGAAGCTCAACCCTGAGAATAAAACCAGTTTTGTAGGTTGTTCCTTGTGTGATTAATGTATTCTACTGAAAGCTATGAAGTTTATAAGAAATGTAAGGAAAGTGTTGTTTTCTTGTAAAATTTATTAAAGCTTGGTATATAGATCTTTGTAAAAAAAAAAAAAAAAAAAAAAAAAAAAAAAAAAAAAAAAAAAAAAACCCAAAAAAAACCAAAAAACAACCTCATCTAGCCTAAGTATGCTTCCAACACTCCCACAGCTTTTTTTCTTAGGAGAAAACTGGACAGAATACAAAGGGCCCAAAACTGGAATGCCAGCTGTGTGAGACTGCTGAATAAAACCTCACATGCAAACTCTTCTGTTTTGGAGGGGAAAAACATCTTTCTTCCCTTTATCTGTATCTACTTCTGCAGTTTTCTCCTTTTCTTCACCACCAGATACCTTGGGGGAATAATTCTTTTCTCAGTGTCGATGTTCTTGCCTCTTCTTTCCTTAACTTGGTTCAGGCTGCTGTAGTCAGTGTTTAGCCGGATCCACAAATCTTCCTGCTGTCTTTGCTTTTGACTTTTTTCCCTGGCAGCCTCTGTCTTTTGGACAGCTGTCATTTCTCGTCCCAGTGTTGCTGCATTTGTGGTCCTCCTTTTGGGACTCGTTAGTCTGATGTGCTCTCCCCTGGGTGACTGTGTGCTTAGCTGCCACGGCTGCCCAATCTGCCCCTTTTCTAGATGGTCCCATGTCTTTTTTTGGTCACACCAACATCTTTTCTGTGTTTTATAGCACACATGTAACATGCCGATACAGGCTTACATTTTACCAGCGATATATATTTTGAGTGAAATTGGATTCCTCTGCTGTTCTCAGCTGGACTTTGGTGATGTTTTACTGCCAAAACTGCAGTTCGGGGAGGTGAAGAGAGCAGAGGTGCTTTTATAAACAGTTTTTGGGTTTCACGAATTTTGGCGCCTAAAAAAATTTCAGAGCAGGGAAGTAAAATGTGTTTTCTGGAATGTTTTGCGTTTTTTTTTCTTGGCAAGGTTTTCAGTTAGATGTTTACTCTTTTGTTTCACAGTATGAAAAGTCTATTAAATCCGCAAATGAATGGGAAATTTGGTACTGTATTGAGTTGGGACTTCTCAGGTGTCTGGTTTGGCTGCGATTTGTGAAGCCTTTCCCCTAGAGAGCTCTGTGCCCGGCCCCGTGCAGTGCTCAGCTGTGTCTTCCAGCGGCTGCACTGCTGCTGCAGCAAGAAAAAACCCCCTTTGCGCACATACGCTTATCTGCAATCGGTCCATCTGGGGCAGAGAGCCAAGCTGGTAAAGAGCCGAAGTCAAGGACCTGAGACACTTGCCACTTTTATTAGTTGTCAGATGCCCTCTATAACCAGCAGTAACTGGAATAGCAAACTGTCCGTGTCCTGCCAAAGAACATGCTGTTCCAACCCTTGGTTGTGAGATGGGTGAATCTCACTGTGCCTCTCCCATCCTTCTGCCTTGTCACTAGAAGGTGAGGATTTTTGAGGCTCTTTGCCTGCTGCTATTGCATTTCACATGGCAGATGGCCCCGGGCAGGCACCCAGCTGGGGCTGGAGATGTGAGGAGCTGGAAGCTGCAGGTTGCCCTGCCAGCTCTGCAGCCTGAGACCTGCCGCTGCCTTTTCTGTTCGTTACAGCTCCGTGGCAGCAGATGCTGGAGCCCACCCCAGGATGTCAGCAGCCAAGGTGCTGCGTTTCAACGTGCCTTGGGGAGGGCTGGCCTGGGAAAACAGCTCTGCCTTCCCCCTCTCTCTGCAGCCCATCTCATTGCAGCGAGCTCCTCAGGGATACCGCTACTTCATCAGCACAGGAGCAGGCTCGGGGCGATTGTTTTGCCCTACGGAAAAGCATCTGATGTCTCTGCAGTATCTTTATGTTTGAACAGCTATTGGGATTCCCACATGACCAGACGTATTGGTAGTGATGTTGACAGCGTTGTCTGTTGGTGAGAGCGTGGGAATAGATGCCCAGGTTTTTGTTCTCAGCTTTCCTAGTGTTTTAAGCAAACTGCTCTATTGTGTCTTCTGCAGGGAGCAGGTTTTTTTCTCTGTTGTAAAATTGTTTGGAGGTCTTTGTCAAGTATTGGCTTGCATGCGTACACTGAACGCTGAATCGGGAGGGGAGGGTGTCTGCTTGTTTCCAACTCGGCCGCGATGTGGGATGAAGCGCTGTCACTTTACAGGGACTCTCCTTTTTGGTGAAGGAGGCTGTACCATGGGTTTACGGTGCTCAGGGAGGGAAGCATCCCTTTAGGGAGAAGGGAAGTGAGGAGTTGGGCAGGAAAAGTCTAGGACAATTTGTAAGAGCTGGATTCCTCTGTCTTTACAAGCGTCCTAACCGCCTTTTGAGTGCCCTGTCACTGCTCCAGTTGGTTT
Organism: Phoebastria nigripes; assembly: GCA_035582835.1. NCBI lineage: Eukaryota > Metazoa > Chordata > Aves > Procellariiformes > Diomedeidae > Phoebastria > Phoebastria nigripes. Next base: position 2,994,147 of record JAYKAV010002833.1, read on the forward strand.
TATGTGCTTGCTGAGCTCATGCCGTACCCAGGGTTAGATGGTTTCCTCAAGGAGCAGCCGTGTTCATGGGCTGTTGGTCATTTGCTCTTGCAAACGAGAACCAGCTGACGGATAAGGGTCTGGGGGCAGCATGTGGACTTGTTCAGAAGGTGCTCCCTGAATCTGGATTTTTATTCCTCATATCTTTTGTTTTAGATATTCCCTGGCTGTAGATGACTGTAAATTACCCCTATTTTTCCACCCCTCATCCCAATTAAGATCAGAGGTGGGAATGGTTGCTCACCGGCCCAGGAAGGCCGGTGGCAAGGGATGAGTCCTGTGTGCTGAGTCTCCTCACTTAGCTATTCCAGTTCATAAGGAATCTGGTGCTGAGGGATGAAAGTGTCCTCTCCTTCTCCCCGTGTAATGTATCTAGCAAGTCTGTTGTTTGCTTCATATATAAAAGATAATCATATGTTGTTTCTGAGCCAAAACTTCTGGAGGAATTGTTCCAGATGCTAAAAAGCCTGTAAAACACTAGTTGGTGGAATGAGTAGGAAGTTCTGCAAATGAAACTGCTCTGCCAAGTGGCATAGTGTCAGCTTCTAAATAACCTCCTTATCTCATGATTTTCAAGCAGTGGCAACTAAAACAAACACAGCCTCCAGCTCAGGAGGTCCACGAACCGTGGGCTGCCAGGAGAGCGAACCAGAGGAAGGGCTGTTACATGCCCCGGGTGCAGGTCTTTCCCTGTGCATCGGTTTCTGGGCACCGTCAGAATCAAAAGTCTCAGCCAGGAGGGTTGCTGAAGCACTGATCAAGAAGCAATGGTGAAACCTTTGCATGGTTTCTAAATCAGCTCTAACGTCTGGCTCTGCAGGATTTGTGAACTTACCCATTTTTGAGTGTCTGCACATGTTGAGCGAGAGGTGGTGGGACTCCAGCCACTGAGCTGAAACCCGGGAGGACGTGAAGGAGCACACGACGSGTATGAACCAAACTCTCCTGATCCTTGCCTCTCTTTCTCAACAGCAGAAAACACAAACAGGCTGAGAATGTGATTTCCAAAGCTGAATGGCTCCTGCGTACAGAAAACTGGCTACCTGTGGCAACTGCTTCTGCTGCTGCTTGGTATCACAACCGGTGTGTTTGCTTGTAGCTCTGGCTCCTGGAGTGGTTTCATTATTTAAGAGTCTGAATTTAATTTAAAGAAAGTGGTTAAGCTTCTTGTTCTTAGAAGCACCAAGTGAAATTGGAAAATGTCTGTAAAAATTCAGATATCAGAAGTAATAGAAAATCTAAACTTTATTTTAAGTTGCCATTACTTTTTGGAGCTAATCATAAAATTAAAAACAATCATGAATCGAGTCTTATAAAATGACTTGCAGATACTCTAGTGCATTATTGTCTTGTAACTGTAACTGCAGCAGCGTTAGAGCAGGTGTACACCGGTAACTAAGGGTTTGCCTTTTCAGTGAATTTTGAACACAGACGTTCCCTGTTGCAGGGCAGCGTCAGCTGTGCCGGCGGCATCTCATCTGGCAGATTGGCCCCTGGTTCCTCGGTCCTGCTTGTGGTGGTTGTCAGCAACTAGTCCACCACTTCCACTGCCACCGAGGGGAGATGGAGAGACCCTTGGCACGCTCTGCCCCAGCAGCTCTGCACCCGAGCACCGTGTGCTCAGGGAGCTTCAAGCGGAGGAGGAGCGTGGACCCCCCTCGCCACCGCGGCTGCCCCCACCACCCCGCGCTTGCTCCGCGCTGGGCGCCGTGCCCAGAACATCGTGTTCCCGGTCGCGTGATTTAACCACACAGTCGTGTTTCCTCTTGAAGTTTTGCAAAGGTACTTCAGTAAGGCAGGTCACAGTGGGTTGTGATGGGTTCCTGGGAAAGCTGGGGGCCGGCACCAGCCGGGGGCCGGGTGAGCTCGCTGCCCCACTCAGCCCAGCCCCACGGGGACCACCAAACCCCCCGGCAGCCCTCACATCGGGGCAAGCACAGCACCTCCCCTTCTTGCAAGCCGCAGCCATCAGCCTCTTGCCAGCACTGAACTGCACCCGCTGCCAACAGGAAACTTAAAGGCAACTTTTTAATTAATTTATTTATTGCCAAGAGTGGTACTGTTAAACRGCCTGGCGCTTCCTCCCCGCACCTGAATCTTTATGCAGGCTGGAGTATTTATCTTCAACACACATTAACAGCCTGCGGTGCGAGCGTTAACAAACCCTGAGCAGCAAACACAGAGCACCCACGGGCTCCAGAAGCAAAGGGACGGTTTTCTTTTGCTCTTGTTTCCATTGTAGTTGTTTAGGGGTGGAAGTACTGTGACCTCAGAAGTCAGAAGTAGCTTGGGTCCCAACCCCAGGGTCCGACCCACRGTGCAGCACAGCTGCAGCACACGCTGTGCCATGGCTCAGCATCCACCAGGCCACGGCCATGCAGCCACCGTCAGGGCATCCTGGCCTCTCCCCAGCACCACCTGCCTCGCCGCTCCCTGCCGGTGCTGCCACAGCCCTGCCTCGGACCCTGGCCACAGCCCTTCGCAGCTGCTCGCTCCCCGCTCTTCTCACTAGGAAGTGCTTCCCACCCATGTGTTACAAAGAAATGGTGACTTATGATTACATAGCAACACTGATGTATACAAGCTCTATATACTAAAGCCAGAGCCTGATGCCGACTCTGAGATTTATTACAGGGTTTATTAGACAGAGCATCTTCACGGTGAACACTTTAAGTCAGGGAGGGGAGGACAGCCAGGGCTTTTTAGTTCCTTCCTAATTTTGATAGAGAGTAAAAGATTGCTCAGCAAGTGGCARACTGAGCAGGGCGATGGCAGCCTGCCATCGGCAGCCGTTGGGAGGTAATGGGGCACGCTGCTCACTCGGTTTCTGCGTCGCTGTCGGGACCGAGGACGTCGAGGGGCTGGACGCGCAGTGAGTCGTAGTTGGGTGGGGGGGTGCCGGGCTCGGGGGGCAGCGCCTCGTCCCTGGGCAGGGCACCCGCATCCTCGTGCTGGAAGCCCAGGTTGGTGTGAGCCTCCACCAGCTCCGACACCGTCGGGGGCGCGTCCGGGTACTGCGCCTGCACCCGCTTCTGCTTCAGGCCTTTGCACCAGCTGATCACATTAATAATGGTGATCCACAGCGAGTCGATGATGATTTCCCCGAACTCAATGAGGCACAGCACCGAGCCCCCCATCCAGAACCCGAACTGGCCTCCCAGGCTCGACAGCAGCCAAACAATCTGCAGGGAGGAGAGCAGGAGTGAGGCGAGGCAGCAGACCCTGGTCTCTGATCAGCCCCTGCCCATCACCCTGCATGCGGGTGCCGAGCCGGGTGATGCCCCTGCCCCCCCTGCCCCGGGTCCTGCCTGCCGAGTCCCTCGCCTTGTGGGTGCTGCCCTGCAGGGGCTGCGCTCCCCAGTGCTGCTTCTCAGTGACCTGCCCCACACTGGCGATGGGGACGGGAGGTGGAGGGGAAGAACGAACTGGGGGCTGCGAACTGGCCGGTGGATGTGGCTTTGTCCGTTTCATTGCCACATTGCCAGGATGTGTGAAGCAGCAGCACTGAGGGACTTGGCAGACTCCCGCTGAGGAGCGTCTCCAGACAGGGGTGATCAGCCCTGAGGAGCTGAGCCCTGCTTGTGTGTCTGGGGTGACTTGTTTCTGTGCCTGCTCACCGGCACTGTGCAGGGATGGGCACTCACCGTCGTGGCGGCAGACTCCGAGATGGTGCGGTAGTTGTACTCCTGGAAGTAAATGTTCAGCTTGATGATCCCATTTCTGTAAGGGACAAATGGCAGCTCAGCACAGCGCCGGGCTGCGGGTGTCCCGCGCCTCCGCTCCAACGCCTGCCCGTGGGAAGGGCTGTGCGCAGCCCAGCCGGAGCTGCTCACAAGTGTCCACTGAAACTTCTGCCGGGCACGTGGAAGAAGTTAAAAAAGTGCCACTGGCTGCAAAGGGAAGAGAGGTTCTGAGGTTCCTCCTGAAGGAGCACTTGGGCACCTGGAAGCTTCTCTGGGGCTGCTTGCTTTGCCTTTTCCAACTGCCCTGGCTGGTCTAGAGCAGCCGTCGCCCCTCCTCGGTGCCCTGCACCTCGTGTTCCTGTGTGCACGCACAGAGCGGCTGTGTCACGACCGACTGCGATACAGGGGGCTTAATGTGTGCAGATCAGCCAATATCTGTGAAACCATTTCCTGATTCTCTAGGTTCTTTCCCTGGGGAAAAAACCCTCTTCTTTTCCCACTAATTCAGGGTTTAGGTTTTCAAAGGGTAACTCAGCAGTTGCCCTAATTTTGGTGCATCCCCCCTGCTGCTGCTGCTGTTGGCAGATTCAGAGACGTAAGTATGAAGGGACGAATGTTATGGTCCAGGAGCTGGACCCTGGCAGTTCACAGCTTCAGAGCTTCCAGACTCCTGGACGCAACTGATTAGGAGTGCTGCGGTTAATGTCGATTTTAACTTAACTCATGTTTGTCTGACCCAGTTGTCACTATGGAGAGCAGAGGATATGCATGAAGTGCGTTTCAGACTTGCTTTATGTATCTTCCAGGCAAACATGCACCAAATCTTGTCCTCCCTTTGCATTAGCACATGTGTGCTCTGGCCCATCGCCAAGGTTCATGTTAGTCTAATGTTAACAGGCTCAACAGAGAAGATAAAGTGGTTGTTCCTTTCACTTACCTGTCCAGAGTCACATTTGTTGACATATCCCTTTCGTAAGACAGAATATGGAAAATCCAGTCCTAGGAAAACAAAATTTATTCGGAACTGAGCAGAAGCATCCTCTCTGGGCACCTGCTGGGGCAGGAACCCAAGGGAGTTGCAGGACTCGGTGCAGGACCCCCAGGGAGGAGGAGCCGCCGTGGGGGTGTCCCTCCTCCTGTCTCATGCCCTGGCATTGGTGTTTGTTTGCATGCTGAAAATGTGTAATTTAGCAAAGAGGCACTTGCTACCTGGACATTAGCTCTGAAAATACTGAGTCATTCATGTGGCTAGGAACAGGTAATTATTAATGAATGTTTCAAAACAAGAAATCCGTGTTACCTCCGAAGCTTCAGATGGCCAGTCTGCCATGGAGATGGTCATCTTATACTGCGTGTCGCTAGGGAGAGCAAAGGAGAACGTTGGTACAGAAGTTTCCCCTCCTCTGAAGTCACTGGAACTTCAGTTCTCATGCAGAAAAGCAGCCCCGCATGATTTGCTGCCGTTTTAGAAAGGTCAGAATTGATGGGAGATGAAATGCAGGATCCCCTCCACCTTTACAGCTGCCAGAAATGGCTTATGCACTTACTTGCACGTTTCCTTACAAGAGTCAATACAAATCTGTCTGTGTCTTATACTTGATCTCAGTGATGAATAGCAATATGCTGTTTGGTGAAAACAAAAAATCAAAGCATCTATTTAGATAAGGACCCTGCTTACTGGATTATATCAATTTCATTTAATAAAATAAATATTTAGGTATGAGCCTGCTGCACAGGTTTGCTGTCTTCCCCTCTAACCTGCCTTGCCTTGAGAAGCTCAGGCAAAGCGGTCAGACAATTTAATAATAAATTAAAAGTAATCTTTTTCTGCAGACAGTTTCTATAGAGTCAGCTTGCCCGATGTCGGTGTTTTTGGCACAGCCCTGGCCAGCTGCAGGGGTAGGAGGGCGGCTGCCTCTGGCGCTGCCCACGCGGAGCCGTGCTGCCCGTCTCTGCCCGCCCGTGGGGGAGCACAGACGCCCCCCACCCTGCGCATCCTTGCAGGAGCCCATTGCCCCTCCTCGGGCCAGCTTGCCTCTGAACTCTTCAGGCGCGGAGGCCTGGAGCATTACCCTGTTTTCTCCCTTTGGTACCCAGAGGCTCCCGTTACCTGCCCCGGCTGGAGCCAGCCATCTGGGAGAGCCCTGCCCTGGGGCAGCGCGGAAGCTGAGGACCCTCAGCCCACGGTCAGGACCAAGATTTTGCCCCTTCTCCCCAGCACTGACTCGAACAGCCACAGGGAGACTTTACCTAGGCAAAAGCCATTCACCTGTTGCATTTACAAATCAAGCTCGCGTCCGCTCCCGCCCCTCCGGCATGCCAGGACCCTGGGGAGGCTGTGCAATTAGTTTTGTTCATGTTCTTACCCCAGCCTGGGTTATCTTCGTTATTGCAATAATTCACCCCTTCAGGTAAAGGAAACATATAGTGCCCACATCCACAGATTTCAATCATGTGATTTTGGAAACAAGAGCGCAGGCAAGCCTGAAAAAGGGAACAGGGAGCTGCTTAGAGGTGGGCTGAACCCCCTGCTCGCCTCTGTGCTGCTGGAGTCTACGCTGGCTATGAGAATTACTCGGCTCCGAGGTATTTTCTCTCTTTTGTACTGAACAGCTGATTTTGTGGCTGCACACAGAGAAGGCTGAAGCCGCAGAGGGAGCGGGTGCTGCCAGAGCCCATCCCTGCGCAATGGCACGAGCCCATCCTCCAGCGCGCACCGAGCATCGCCAGGCACCACGGCAGGCTCTGGAAGCCCGGCACAAGTGACACTGGTTTTACAGTGGCGAGGCCAGGCAGGTGGATAAGCTGCCACGTGTAGAGTTGCACTGCAGTTATGGTTTTTCTTTACGATGCATTTTTACTGCTCCTGGAGATTTTAAGGCACATCCTAGCTGTGAGCTGCCCGTGGGTAAGTCACCTCGCAGGAGCAGAAGGGAAGTCAGTGCCTGCTCCCAGTTGCACAAGAAACTGCTCATTTCTTAAGTATTTTAGGGCTTCATGGAAGTAATGTGGAGTTTCCAAAAAGGAATAAAAATGTTCTGTTACACCCATAGACACTGCTGTTGTCTCCAGGCTTTATATGACATACTGACAAGGGCTGGTTTCCACTTTAAAGCCGGGACTCTAAAAATACTTCAACATAAAGAGCAGGTTTTAGAAATCTGAATTATCTTATCTGTGCATCTGCTGCTCTCCTTGAAAGGATTGCAGCCGCAGCTTCGGCAGCGTGCGAGCTGGGCTGCAGCGCTGCCATTAGCTCAGTGAGGCATGAAGTTAATCATCCGAGATTGGAGTGGGATTCTGGATGAAACAGTGCACAAAGCAATAACAAAGTCTATGAAAAGATAATTAAATTTAACAGCTCCAGCAAGGTAGAACAACCAGAGAATTTGTGTGTGATACAAAATGCTTACAGAGTTCACTGCAATCAGGGAGTGATGGAAAAGCCTGATTTTGCTGAGAGGTCTCTGAAGTGACGTGAATTATGTGGACATAGAACCCCCGTCAGCATTTAGCAACTTTTAAGTAATAATGCAATCACTTCAAGTATTTGCTTAAACGTTATACAAGCATCTTAAAAAGTAGGGTAAAGTGGTCCAATTGTTATAATTATATAAAGGCAGAAATACAAAAAAACCCTGCTAGACCAAGGCCCTCCCACTTGTCTGGGGTGTATTCTCCAGGCTTTTGTAAATAACCCCCCGAACGGTTTTGATGTTTTCCTTCTCGCCAGATCTCACCCTCCAGAAATGCTTCTCCCTTATGTTATAGCCTGTTACAAATTAACCAGTGCTTAATGTTTACACTGTATTTTTCTACAGATTCAAGGTTTACAAACACTAGACTTTCTCATCCCAATTTTAAAGTGAAGAAAAGGCAAAGGTCTGTCTTCCTTTCCTATACAAAACAAGCAGGCATTTTCAGGGCGAAAAATGACTTAATTCCCTTAAAGAGAAAAGGATTAAAAAGAGTAGGAGTGTTCAGGAGAGGAATCCCTCCTGTATATTCCTCTCCTGTCAGGGATAAATATTACTTCTGTACACAAAATAGGAGCTGCTTTGCACATTAGAGCAAAGCCACGGCTAAAACCCGGAGCCCAACAGTTCCCCAGACAGCTTTTATCCTCCCAGTGCGCCCCGAGCCGCAGGAGCCAGGCTATCTCAGGGAGAGCGTCACGTTAACGTCTCGGCAAGAGCTCCCAGAGCCGCAGCCACCGTCCCCGCTGCGGGACGGCGCCTGCGGTTGCTGCGGTCGGAGCAGCTTTGCTGTCCCGGTTACAGCGGCACAGGCAGCTACGGCGACCGCTCAGTAAGCCCTTGAGTTTAGAGGAGTTAGCCTTGGACATGGGTAATGACTGGAGTCTACCCCTTGCTGGCTGATCTACCGACGATTAAAAGATTTCAGCCAAGCATGGAAATTGTAGGGGAGAAAAGGTATTCTCACAGCTGAAAAAGAAATTAATTGCCTTAATGACATGGCATGAGCAGTTATTCTTTTGAATTCTTTTTGCGGCTGGGGTGGGCAGCCGGCAGCGGAGCGCTGGGCTACGGCAGTGCCTGCAGCCGCCCGGGGGCAGGTCGGGTCCCCGGGCAGCGCCGCGCTCCCAGCTGGGCACTCTGGGAGGAGATGTGTTTTCCCAGTGCTTCCTACATTATTAAGGAACTGGCATCAGCCAAAGCTATTGGGAGTTGCAGCCCGTCTCAGATGCCGTCCCCTGCACCGGGGGAGGGGGCTGCCTCCTGGCTCCGTCACCCGGAGGCTCCAGCGGTCCCCAGCACCTCCCAGTGAAACCAGTGCAGGGAGGGAGTGAGGCTGGGCGGGACGAGGGCGCGAGGCCTCCTTGGCCGGCGCTGCGGTTCTGCCCTCCGGGCTGAGGCAGTAACCGACCGGTGCCTGACGGCAACCGGGGCTGCTCAGGGAGCCAAAAGGGGGGAAACTGAGGAACCAGCGGCTTTTAAGGGACCCGGGGCCCAGGTGCACCCTGCTCTCGCTTTGCCTGGTTTTCAGGATGAGTGGGAACCCTCCGCTTCGGGGAGCCGAGCTCCGAGGCAACAGAGTATGAGGAAAGGACCTGCGTTAAACTGCGCTCATATGTGGAAAGAAAAAGATTTGCTTTTTTGTCTGCAAATTAGGACTGTGCTGGTAGGTCACACGTGGCAGGGTCCCGTGCAACAAGAGAGATCCTGGGGGGTCTGCTGTGTTCCGGCTTTTGAGAAAATGACAGAAATGACCATTTTCATCCCTCTCGAAATGAAACAAACTTCATACCTGGCTAAGGGAACAATAACTGCCGATGCCCTTTCCTGGCCATACAAGCTGTTCCGGTGTGAGAAWGAAAACTGAAGATTACGCTAAACTGTGTTGCCTGCCAGAGCAATGTTCCTTATCTTTTGATGCAAGTTTTAATACCTGCATCGTCAGGTCTTGCTCCTGCAATACACAGCTATTTCCACTAGATCCACTGGGATCACTTCCAAACCTGGAGCTACTGAGTGTTCAGACTCAAGTGCTGGTTCATTACCAGAAAAGAAGGTTCCTGGACTTGGGTTATGCTTTCTACTTCATCATTGCTGATGCTCCAGTAATCCTGCATGCTGGTCAAAGGTTTTAACTGCTTTGACATTTTTGCCTAAACAGCCTTGTTTGATTTAAAAACGTGTTTTACCTGTATGGAATAGGAAGTATTATATTGGCTATAGAGATTTTTTACAGGGACATCAGACCCGTTCATGGTGCAGTCACTGTAGGGATAGCCCATCCGTTCCAGTTCATCCTGAAAGAAAACCGAAACAGCAAACTTCAGTAGTCATTGCACCTCCCCAGGTCCCTGGTGCCCGTTTTCTAGAGACTCTGTAATTCCTGTCTTCCCTGCTGGCTTTGGAAAAAAGTCAAAGAATCGTGGGCGGCAGAGCTGAAGGAGATGCAGCCCATTCCCCAGGGCGGATCGAGGCAGATGAGGGTGTTCAAGAGCAGCATGTTTTAGCAAGGCACCTTCTGACATGCTAAAGGAAGAGGGAACAATGACCTGAGCTCAATATTTTGGCTTCAGTAAAGCACTTTGCCAGGACAGTTACATAAAAGTCTCCATAAACTGTTCCAGCCCACAGCTAGCGTATACCTTGACTCTTTTGGTTTGAGCCAGTTCAGCCAAGACTTAAAGCAAACTTGGTTGCAGTCCCATCAGATAACATTATTCTCAGACAATCTGCTCTAGAGGAATGCCACACATACCACTAACACGCCGATGGAGGTTTCTGTCCCGGCCATCGCATAGATGCCCTGATCCTTAAGGAAGGGGAAGCTCTTCTGTTGATGCAGCATGAGCCGGGCCCCGGCAGCGGATGACAGGTAGGGGATATAGTCTTGCTGGCTGATGTCCAGAATTAACTTCAGCCCTGGGACACCGGACAAAACACTCAGAACAGGAATTGTATCGAAATGTGAGTCTTTGGGAAAAAAAGGAGTCTCTCTTCTTTTCACTGTGCACAAAAATCTCCGTCCTTGGGGGAAGAGCCGGGGTCTGGCTGTCATGTCAGCCTTGCATGTGCATAAATGCACATGATGGCGAATGCACAGGATGGAAATATCCGAGTGAATATTCAGACATTGCCTCAGATATTTTGGCTATCCAGATGTTACACTTCTGTGAAGTAACATCTGTAGTCACATTACTACTTTCTATGTTTCCCTTTTGGGGGCTTATCCCCTCCTGGAAAACCGTGACTCCCTGCGGTAGTGCTCCAGAGACACAGAAATGGTAAATCTGTTGTATCTGACAGAAATGGCCACTGAGAGACAGAATAACTCCCAGCACTTCTGCTCCTTTAGCTCCTTCTTTCTTAGCAGAGCGCTCTCTTACCAAACTCGGCTCCAGGGTTGGAAGAATTCAAAGCCTCTTCGTCCATGCCCCAGTTAAAGATGTAGCAGTTACCGTGGTCTGGGTGATAGATTTGGGTGAAATTCCTGGAAGAATCATGCACATAAAACTGTGACTCTCAGGGAGGACTAAAGGGTTATCAAATAATGCATCTGGTGGGGCCGGTGCTTGGTGATTAGGTCTGGGATTCACTTTAAATTGCTTCGTTTGTTGAATGCCTGTATAGAAAATTCAGCTGATATAATTTCAATCAATCTGCTGTTGAAAAAAAAGCAAAGCAAGGTAGCAGCGTGTACTGAGACACAGCCACTGGGGATAATGCTTTGTCGGAATGGAAAGGAATTCTCTGTCACACCGACGAGAGAAATAATTGCTTGATCTGAGCTATGGTAACAGGTTTTGGCTGGTGTTATATCTTGTTCTTTGATAATAATTCTCTGTTGCCCTCTTTGCAGAAGGGGCCTTGTGGAAGGGGCAGGACTCCTTGCAGCCTGGGCTGCTGCTGTGCGCTCACGTTTCTCAAAACTGGATATATAAATTTGACGTTCAAAAGAAACGACGACGGCTAAAATGCATTTCTCAAAGCCTTGTGTAAAATGAGGGAGGGCTGTAACTGGGTGCTGCACTGCTGTGCCAGGGGTATGCTGACTCAGCACCTGGGCTGGCAGCTGGTTATCACTAAATACCCTGGGAAGGTCCCATGAGTGCTGTTAGTCTCGATATGTCATGAGCAAAACGGCCCATCCAAAACTAAAACTGAAGCCAGCACTATCCCAAAGTAACCTGTTTCATCCACGATCACATCCAGAAACCCTCTGGGAAGCGTTGTTAGAGTTAAGGACTAGCAGAAATCTCTTTATTAACTGATACATACCTTAAAAAGAGAAAAGAAAAAGGCTGTCACGCCTTTAGCAGCCTGTACCGTTCCTGATGTGACAGAAAAGGGCAGGGAGCTCAGTATGCACCTACTTGTAGTTGCAGGGTTCGGCCCCATAGAGACACGCCAGGATCATGTCTTCTGCCTGGTAGCCCATCCTGATTCTCTCTTGCAGCGGGACTTTGGAGAGGATGCTCGTGGACTGGAGGATGTACCACTCGGTCACCGCCTGCGCCGCGCTGGTGAAGTTCCTGTAGGTGCAGTTGTCGGAGCCCTGATGGCTGCACTGGGGACACACAGCAGGCAGGGCTGAGCCCGTCCCGCAGGAGCAGGGACCTATGGCGCGCACCCTCCCTGGGCGCTCGGCTTGATGCCAGCCCTGCCTGCTGCTCCCAGGGGAATGAAGGAGGTATGGCCAGATGGGAGCTGCGGAGCCGGCTGTCGCATCTGCATGTGCTTACAGACGGGTCCCTCCCCAGGGAGATTTCCCAGCTGGGCAGATTCTCCATCGGTCCCAGCGTTACCTCCACAAGCTTACAGCAAACAGCACTTTTTGGCCAATTCGTTAAGGCTGGAGTTGCCCCAGCTTCCAAGGTCTGGTCAGGCAGGGTCCTTGAAGCCTCCGTGGGAGCAGAGGGTTGGAGGCTGCGAGACCACCATGTGCCTCTGCGCTGAGGACCGCAGCAGGAGAGGGGCAGGGGCAGCAGCCGCAGCCTCCCCCTGGCATTTTGGGTGCCGGACCCGAGGAAGAGGTGAAGGCAGCAGGGAGCCTGYGTGGAGCACCTCTGCCCTGGCTCTGCCCTGGGCTCAGCCTGCAGCAGGGCTGTGCTGGGCGACCCCAGAGGGTGTACAGCATTGTCCTCTGTGCTGCGGGCAGACCCCACCAACCAACGCTGTGCACAGCTCAGTTACTGCCCGTTGCTGCCCAGCGTTTCCAGCATCCCTCTCGCCAGAGGCTGACAGACCCGCTGGCAGGATCCGCTCTGTACCTCTGATGCACTGCTAGGCTGCTACGTGCTGTCAATCCCTTTTTCCGTGAGGAACCTGCTGATCTTACTGATGTTATGCAGCTACATTCATCATGGACTAACTTAACATGGCTCCTGGCTGGGTTTCCTTTCATTTAAGGAAGTATATTTAGGGTATGATCGTGCTGCAGGCCCCATGTGCAGAAATCCAGCAGCTTCAGCTGGATGTCTGGCTGTGTAACCTGCAGGGGATCAGACGCCCCTCTGAAATTTTAAAAACATCTTAAAATACCTCTGTGCTGCCTTCCTCAAAAAACCAAGCAAACAGTCCTGGAACCTTGAAATAACACGCCATAACTTGCAAACTGCCCTGTACCGAGGATGCCACCAGCATGGGCAGCCCCCGGCCCCAGCGCAGCTGGACCAGAGCCCCGAGGCAGAGCGGCTGCGGGCAGCTGGTGGGGAAGAGACGCCGATCTCCACACTGCATCCCTGCCGAGGCGCCCAGCGCTGCCCGTCCCTCGCCCCTCCCGACTGCCTCCCGCGGGACCCCTCTCACCAGCTTCACCGCCAGCTTGTACTTCTTTTCTTCCGATGTTGCATTGGCTGGGGCAGGTGGAGCAGCCGTTTGGTTGCCCGCAGCCGTTYGGTTGCCTGCAACAGTTTGGTTGCCTGCAACAGTTTGGTTGCCTGCAGCGGTTTGGTCGCCCACAGTGGTTTGGTTGCCCGCAGCGGTTTGGTTGCCCCCAGCAGTCTGGTTGCCCAGAGCAGTCTGGTTGCTCTCAAAGATGTCCAGGATGACGGGGTTGTCTTTGTCGTGCTCATCGATGAGGACCAGGGGTATCTGGTGCCACAGCTCCAGGTCGAGTGGCAGGGAGGTGTTCTCACTGCTGTTCCCCGGCACGGGCTGCAGGATCCTCTCCAGCGCCGCTTCGATGAGCCTGTCCAGTTCTTTCAGCAGATGCTTCACCTCTGAGTACCTGCAGGACAAAGGGCAGTTACCAGGCGGTGTCAAGGTGGTGGGGACGTGCAGCAGCTCCTCTGCCACTCCGCTGGCTTGGACCTTCCTGGGGACCTCAGATCGCTGCCTAAAGATTTACTGGAGAACGACGGGAGCCTCTGTGCAGAGCGCGGCCAGCTCGGACATGGGCATCCCAGCAGCCTGCAACCGGGCAGAAAACTAGCGGGGGGATAAACAGGGAGTGCTGTGGTGGTGAACAATGTTCTGTCAGTGCAGAACCGAATTGGTTGTATTTCAGTAATTCACTATAGTTTACACAAAACATCTCTAGCAAGCATAGACGAAAAAACACCAAAGTAATTCCTGTGTGTCGGTCGAGAGCACCTTGCCTTGGGCTACACTATTGCATGGATATAAATTTGAAGCAACTCTAACAGAAATCAGTTACTCCTTTGAAATTACGATCAAGTTATATCACTGCAGCTCCCAGCTGATACTACTGTTTAACCAGCTCTTAATGGCCAGAGTGTAAGCGATAAGAGGTACGTTCATGGCGAGGAAGGAGAAAGAAAGGAATTGTGCAGAAAGATCGAGAGACTGATTTTGGTTGTGACAAGTGGGTTGAACTTCGAGTTTTCCCTGAGCCAGGGAAAGTTTACAGGGAGGCAATAACCATCATTAGATTAACTGATACAGTAAGGAAAACCAGGCAAACTCGCAGGCACACGAACCCTCCTCTGGACCTGAGCCGTTCGCCTTTATGTTGTCCTCCTTTATTTGGTTTTTAGTGCCACTTGGTGAGCCAAAGGATCGTTTCCATTGATGCTCCTAACATGATATCTGAGACAGGAACGGGCCCGCGGTACCTTACGCTAGCCATATAACTGAGGGTGTTAAAGCACGACTGGGTAAATTAGGTGAAGAAAAACTTACTTGAAAGGGTTGGCATTGCAGACCGTGACTGCTGGGAACTTCATGGTCTTAAAGCCAATAGAGAGAGATGATGTGACGTTATAGGAGAGGTAGGTGTTAATGAGGATACCCCACTGCCAGAAGACCAGAGACGCAAAGAGCAGCGTTAGGAAGAACCAGATTAACTTCTTCTTCGGCCCCTCTTTGATGATGCGCTTTGGGCCGTGGGTGTTGGTGTTGTCGCAGTACCAGACCAGCAGCTCCTTGTAGGTGTAGCCAGGGCCCTTCTGCAGGCGGTGCAGCGCCCGAATGAAGTACTTCTTCAGGTTCATGCTGCTGTCTGCAAGCGGGAGAAAAGACATCAAAACAGCTATGTTGAGAGGCAAGGTTTGTATTACGCCAAGCGTACTTGTGTTGTCAGTAGAGCAGAACTGGAGCAGTTATGTGATGGCACGACTGTGGTTTTAGCACCCAGGAGAAATTCAGAGCAGATGTTCTGCAGGGTCACACCGTGGCAGTGCAACAGCATGGAGCCCCTCACCTCCTGAGAGCGGACAAGGGGGAGGTTTGTGCTCTGCAGTTCCAAAAGCGGTAAATGTTTTTGTCACGTCCCTTCTGGGGTCCCTTCTGGCCCCAGGAGAGCTGAGCGACTTGGACCTGCTGGACACGGCTGTGCCTGCGGTGACTTGCAGAGTACTGGCCCCCGGGCTGTGCAGATGTTGCAGTAAATAACAAGACAACTTTTTAGAAAGTCGGTGTTTTGTGTGCAAACTGGTATGCCTCTAACATCGTCTGAAACCTTTGCCAACACTAGATGGACCAAGCAGTACACACATGAGCTGGTTTCAGGTAGAATTCAGGCTAACAGTGTTTAGTATTCAAGCTAATACAGGGCTTAAGATAATTTTTCTTAAAAGTATTACAGTGCACCAGGCTATCGGAAGGGGCAGGAGAAGAGGACCTGGAACCAGCAGCCCCTTTCCCAGGACCAGCAATGCTGCTCAGTGCTGCTGCCCGCCAGAGGAAGGACAACGGATTGGTTTTTTCCACCAAATTCCTTTGTCTTTCAGATACTATCGGTATGCTTCCACTGCTCATGTGAGAGATGCTGCATATTTTACATTCATATTGTGAGTAAATAGAACATTTTGTGCTGCTATTTTAAGGTGAGAATTTGTGTTACTAAATCTTAATATCCCGAGGCAGGATTTCAAAACAAACCCGTCAGCTGCTTAGAACATTTTTCAGATTTAAACTGTAGGAGAACAGAATTAAAGATTAATGCTGTGTATAACTCAGCATCCTAGAGGAAAGAGTGCTGAAATAATACAGCAATATTTCAATAATGAGCAGTACTCAGCAATGCAGAAACTAGATTAACACAAAGTTACTTGTAGATAGCCTGCCAAAGGTACAAAAGGAAGCTGGCGGGTGTGCATGGGCCTCTTGGGGAGCGGGAGCAACTAGGTCCTTCTCACTTTTCAAAAAAAAAAAAAAAAGTAATACTGATTCATTGATTTACTGGCCAGATCTGCAAAATCTCCTGAGTAGTATATACAGAGTTTGATAAAAGTATAAAACCAATAGATTTTATGATGTCTCACTCCACGATGCAAAGAGAGATGATGATTTTCATTGCACACCCTATTACATGTGATGTTAGACGCAGCCTAACACCATGAGGTCTCGATGGGAGAGTGCTTTAGAAAGAAGAAACTCCAGCTGCTTCCTCCAAGATTTGAGGGCAGGCTCTACTCTCATGTGAAAGTGTTTTGTTCTCCAAGGAACACATGTCCTGGGACTTGGACCTCCTGGACCTCCCGGACCTCCCGGACTCCCAACCCACCAGCACGTCGTCAGCTCGTCCTCCGTGAACTTGTGCCACAGAGGTTCCCACCCACAGCTGCCTGCAGAAGGGTTTATTCACAGAAGGAGCTTACATTGCATCAGATGCTTGCTGGCTTTTGGGCAGGACTATAATGAAAACAGGAGCAACGACCTTAGCCTCTGCTTAATTACCCACGGCTGAAGGGAAGACGTGAAACACGCGTGGCCGTTCTGCCCGAGCCTTCTGCCGCCGGGTGTGAGCACAAACCCATCTYAAGGCAGAGCCTCAAGATCGGTCTCTGCTTTATAAAATGGTATCGTCAAAATACATTTAAATCCAGAGAGACTAGCATGGCAAACTAGTAAATATTTTCTGCCTTTTAAGAAATCCAATAAAAGATCTAGATTAGATTAAAATTTAAAACACACCTACACTGCACTGGGCAAAATCCAGCCCGGCTGGACCTGACTGGCCGCATGCCCTGCAGCCTCTGTTTGCTCTGCTGCTTACAGACTGCGCCAGCCAAAGAGGGAGCGTGGGCTCCTGCCGAGAGTCTGAGACCTGCCACGGAGGGATCCCAGTTTGTACGGATCTTTGTGGGTTGCTCATCAACCTGACATTGCTGTAAGAAATTATTATTTCTTTTTATATTGTTTCCTGAGGCTGAATTTTAGCTTTTTTTTTTCCTGATGGCAATGTTGAGACACATACTTATGGTTTCAGGAGCACACGCAGAGTAAAAGCTCTACTTTCCTATCTGAATAAAGTTAAAGATACTGAACGGCTAATTTTGACGCTGCTTTATCTTTGTTCATGGTTTTGCAGGAGTCATCGATACGCTTATTTTCCACCTTGCATTTATTTCCATTTAAGCACCTAACCTGAGGGTGCTCTTGCAAAGTCACGGTATGCTTGCTAGCGATAACAATGGGAAGATGCTGCGCTAGGAAAGGAAGACCAGTTCCAAATCAGTTTTAAGCAAAGATTAGAGTGCTTCCAGCATTTTCACATTTTTAAGTTAGATTCAGAACGTTTTCCCCAATGTCAAAGCTACTGGACCTGTTCCTAGCAAGGCACGGGGACGGGGTCAGCTGGAAGAGCTGCCTCACGCAGGATGCCTGCAGCATCCCTGCCCCGCCATGAAAACACACGGATCCCAAAATTAAAAAACCAAGTTAACAAAGGTGTGCTGGTAATGCAGCCAAGCAGACAGTCACAGGTTTTGCAGGGGACATCTTATCATGGCAGCAGAGCGAAAGACCCAGGTTTACTCTTCCTTTAGGCATAAGCTGTGCTTTTAAATGGAAGGTTGTTTGATAAAAGAAATGACGTTAAGCAAAAGCTGCGCTTGACCGTACTTCGATGACATTTTTTCAATCTTTTTCTCATTTTAATAATTTTCTTCTTACCTTTATTCACAGAATGTTTCCAAATAAACTGCTTGTTTCTTTCTCACTGCTGAAAGCCACTCTGTGCGAGGTGCCTTGCCCAATCGGAAGCCAAAGCCCCTGTTACTGGGGGCTCCTTGCCCCGGGCACGAGGCTCAGTGCTGGGATGCCATAGCTGTTCGGAGGGGGTTTGGTACCAGTTTTGGTGCCAGCCTGGAGCCTGTCCTGCTCTCCCCCATCAGCGGGCTGTACCTGGAGCAGACGGGTGACAAATGAGGGACGACAAGACCCACCCTCCATCGGCACAGAGATAACTGTCACCCCTTCCCGAAACCCCCTCCGGAGAAAGGGAGTGGAGGCTGCGTTGGGACAGGAGCTGAGGAGATCAGGGCTGGGGACTCAGAAGGTGCTTCCCCCTTGATGGACATGCAGCCCAGCTCCTGCTGGTGCATGGCATGCAGGGCAGTCTCACGGTTACAAAAATCTGTCCCTGCTGCCACCCGCAAATCCCTTGTTATTCGCATAGCGTGCGAAGCTCGAGGGCCCAGACATTTGGCAGCTTCCAGCTGCCGCTCGCTGGTTTTATTTCTTGTTTGGCTGCTCCACTTCCAAGGCCCTGGTCAGGGAAGGGGAACATGCACCCGTTAGGCTCCCCCACCCCTTTTCCTCCTTTGCATTTTTTATTGTCACACCGCTCCGTTTGCAGGACCGGTCTGTAATGTGCGGATAAGAACTGGCTTTGTCTCCTTTGCAGGTGAGCCGTAGCAGTGCGTTACTGCCGCTTCACAGCCCCGAGGGTCCCCACAGCGGCTGCAGCTCACGCCGTGCTCTGCAAGCACCGACCTCGCCAGCCCCTGCTGGACCCTCTCCAGGGAACCACTGTTGCTTCCCTCGCCACCTCCCCACTGCTGTGCTTTGCTCCGGGCTGCCCCTTGTCAGCACACTGGTGTCATCTAAAACGACTTTCAGGAACGGATCCTAGGACCACACAAGACCCCTGCAGTGCACAGGGTGCCACATGCCCTTCTCCTGGCAGTACCCGCATCCCCATGATGACCGAAGCCGTCCTAAAAGCAACCTGCGCCYGGTTCTAACGTGTTTTGCTTTGTGCTGCGAAGGAGGTGTCCTCACCTTCCCCCAGCAGCCACGAGTCCAGCCCTGCATCACCCCAGCATCATCCCAGGTGAAACTCCTCCACCTTATGGGTGAGATCAGACTCCCACGTTACGAAATGATTGTGTTGACTGTGTTGAATCTCCTCTGGGATTTTCTTAGGGCAATTGCCACTTAAAGGAAATAAAGACATAAGCAAAACTCAGCACACACTTGGAGCCTCCAGGGCGGTACCTCGGCTGCAAAACCACTCCAACGCTGCTCGGCCTGATACTGCAATTATTCAGTACTTTCTCTACTGGGACACACAACAGTCATTCCTCTTTGACCACCTGCTGCTCATCTGCCATCTTCTCCAGAGCCTGATGAAAAGACTTTGTTTTCCTAGAGAAGACATTTATGCTATCTAGTGGTATTTTTGGAAATTAGAGGAAATTTTTTTATTACATCACAAGTGTACAGGTTGGCAGTTGAAAAAGCAAAGTGGAGCAGTAATGTGTCAGTGAGCAATGAAAGCCCTTCCTGAGCCCGGGGTGACAGAGTGCCCAGCAGATGCATTGCCTTGCTGTTGCGCGTGCAGACAGAGTGGCCGCCACATGCAGCCGCCGGCTCAGACGCCCACGGCCGCCCCGATCCGCGCAGGCGCCTCCAGGTCTCTAATCCCGACGGGCACGCGTACAGCACTCGAAGAGTATTTACAGTCTGGAAGTTTAGATAGCATTTGCCTGACTCTCTGTACCGTATGTTAGACGCTCCATCCCTTCTTCCCTGCCTGCCTAACCCTGTGTTTCCCATGATGTCCCTGTTTCCTAGGACGATGACAAGCCTTACTCCTCACGTGCCAGTAAGGTCACATTGCTGAGAGTTAACTCTGCTGCTTGTGCAATGAACAACGTGAATCCTGGAACGCAAGAGGAGCAAAACCCCCCAGCAGCTCCCTCCCCACCCGCAGATCTCTTATTCTGCCATAAGGCCGGTGTCCCGGAGAGGGAGCATCCTCTGCCCTCGCCCGTGAGGCAGCAGCCGGGGGTGGATGGCACATTTCCCACAACAAAGGACAGTGAAATATTCAGAAAGCTGCGGTTTGCTTCCATACCTTTTATCAGGGAGGTTAAAGAAAACCCTGTGTAAACAGAGGTTAAATAAGAACGACTACACCTGGCTGCACGCTGCGCACATCCAGAATACCTGACTGGCACGAAAACCTGCACCGTTGTTGCAAAAGCATGCAAAGATCGGACGACCTCACGTCTGTATCAGTGCAGAAAGACACCATGACCGAATTAAAGTTTTTCACTCCCCCCCCCCCCCCAAAATGTCAACAAAGGACTACCCTTACTTTTCCCCCTCTGTAAACAATATCATGCCTTAGAACCGCATCCTGCGCTGCGAGAAGAAGGGGAAAAACCGCAGTAACATTGAAATGCTGACATTTTATCTAACCCACGCTGGTCCTGCCCCACCGCGCCGGTCCCTTCCGACCCGAGCCGCCGCCGGAGGGATGCCCGCGGGCGAACGTCCGCGGGCATCGCTCGGGTCCGAAGGGACCGGCCAGCCCCGTCCCCGCTCCCCCTCCCCGGCCCCCCACGGCCGCGCCCGGGCCCCCCGTACCTGCCGCCCGCGCGGCTCCGGCAGCGCTCCCCGCTGAGAGCGGGACCGGCCCCGCCGCCTCCCCCGCCCCGGTCCCGCCCCATCCCGCCCCTTGTCATTTCACGACGGTGCACCGAAACCCTCCCTCCCTTCAGCTGGAGTTGCTCCCAGTGTAGTCGTGGCTCCTCCAGGCTGGGTTGAAATCTTGCTTTAATTTTCTCCCAGCACTATTTAATTTTCTCCTAACGCCCCCCCCCCCAGGAATTGCAGCCGCTTCTGCTACTCTGACCCCAGTCCTACAAAGACTGCCGGACATGGGCAGTGCGGGGTCAGTGGCAAAAATCTCCCCATGACACTGCCCGCTCCCACTTCACAAGATGCTGAGGAAGCTGTGCCTCCATCCCGCTGCTAAGAGATGAGCACCTGGCCTTGTTCTTCCCCAAAAAGAAGAAAAAATCCTATTAGAATGGCAGGCGTGGGGGAAGGAGCACTTGGGTCATCGCTGGGATGCAGGCAGTCGCCTGGAAGGTGCAGGGAGAGCTCCACAGCAGGACCAAGTCTTGTGGCCACTGCGCTGCCCCTGTGCTGCAGCAATTTACGGTGTGTTTCTCAGTCTGGTTTGAAACATCCCAGGCGCCAGGACATCACCTCGCTGCTTTGGCTTCCCTCRCACCAATCATCCCCCGTGACAGGCCTTTGACGCAGACTAACTGCAGGTGAACTGCACTAGTATTTTGAAACAGTTTTATAATCCTTTTTTAAAAAGATGTTATAATTCTTTTTTTCTAAAAAAAGTCTCCCTGAGCAGCTGTGTTTACTATCAAGACTGCTGCTGGGCATGCTTTCCCAGCAGTGTTTTGTACACCGCGTGTCTTTCAAGTGCGGACCTCAGAAGATGTTGATGCTTAAATAGAAGGGGCAGAGCTCTGCCTCSGTGGCAGTGGCAGGCTGAGGCTGAAAGGTGACGATCTCTTGCCAGGAGAAATGAGCTCTGCTTCCATAAAATGACAACGAAATTAAAAGACTCAGCAGCTCTTCTATTTGCTTCTGAGGGTGGAATGCAAGTGGCTCGGACTGGGCCGGGTGCCCTCATGAACACGCTCGTAGCCCGGTTGTCTGCGCTTTTCACGGTGGTTAGCATGCGCTTTTGCATTTTATGACTTAATCTCAATCTTACGTGTCTTGCACACTGATTCCTGTTGGTCATGTAGTTATCCCTCAGAGGGGGCTGGAGAGACGCATGCCCCCCCATTTATTTTCTGTATTTTCCTACACTGGGGCCAGCGCACTGCATGCCATGGGGTGGGATCCCTGAGCCCAACACTGCTGTACAAACACTGTTTAGAGCCAAAACCCCGCGCATCTTGAGCAACTGTGGGAGACATTAACTCCTCACAACAGAACAGTAGACGTGTATAAACCTCCTTGGAACTATAAATCACTGCAGAGCAGCAAAGCATTGTAAAAGGTAACGATTGCCTCTTGCTAGGAAAAGTAATCACAGGTTCTTGTTCAATCAGGACTTGGTCAGACTTTCCCAAATGTCCCCGAGTTTCGTTGTTTGGGAACAAAAGGGATTTTTATTTTTAAATTGCACAAGTGTACCTCCTACCATTATGTCAGAAGTGGAATGCGGGATTGTGTTTAAACAGTATTTCCAAGTGAAGCTAGAACGAACAGGTTTGATGGTGAGTACCAGGACTTACCCGGTTTCTAACCTCTGTCCTGTCAAAATAATTGCCCTTCTATCGCTACTTATTTCCCCGGAGAACAATGTCTGTTACCAGCACTGGCAGCTCTAACACTGAAAATAGAGCAGGCTGCATTTGTTCAGTGGTTTGAAACATCAGCTGTGAAGCCAAATGACCTTGAATTTGGCTTGACTTTGCGTTGTCTCTCTCACTTGCTTCATGAGAAAGTTTATTTCATAAGCAAAAACCTCCTGCTAAAAATACAGCTGAAAAACACTGTGAAAAGCTCTTCTGCACCCCAGGCATTGTGTTCCGAGTCGGGGTGTTGTGCTGGCGTGATGCACCACTGACAGCAGCTAAATACAGCTGAGAAACTGGATACACGGGGCAAATCAGCCTGGAAAACGGCACCACCAGTCTAATCGGTAGTGTTTCGAAAATATCAACCGGTCCTAAATTTATCTGGTAAAATGAAAATTTAATGGTGACTAGAGTGGATACAAAGAAGGCTGAAAAGGATTCTGGGCTGGTTTTTAGGCCTGTATGTAAAGACGAAGAAGAGTGGAGGTGCTTGTGCCAGAGCCCAACGCAGAGACCCAAGGACAGCTCTGCAGGAAGGAAATCACCCCAAAATTACAACCCTGTTGGTAGGACTGAGTTCAGGTCACTGGAAAAAACATATGACTCGTTCATATCTGGTTCTGTGTAAATCTGCACTGCTTTTGGCCAAATTATGCCCTTCAGCACGGTGCGGGGAGGGGGTAAGGTCCCAGTGGGGGGTCCCAGCGCGGCGCAGCTGCGGTGGCGGCCGTCAGACCCCAGGTCACTCCTCGGTGCTCAGGGATTTCATGAGGATTTGAAAAGGCTCTTTGGGCTCCTCCAGAAACGGGAGAGGTGCTGTGGCTTTGCTGCCCCGCGTTACCTGCCTGGCCTCTGCAGGAGTCCCCTCCCGGGCACCCCTCTCCCAGCCCGGTGCCGGGACGGCGTGGCCAGCCGCCCTGCCCATGGCCGACGAGAGGCACCGCCAGCGCACCCGCACCCRCTAATTAGATTGCCATTTAGCAGGAGCTGCGAGATGTGCTAAATATTAGTCACGTCTGCAGCCTGGCTTCCAGTCAGACAGCTCTGGGTTTGCAGGCAGCCCTGCCGTAAGGGAGGAGCGTGCCGGTCCCCACCACCATCGCTCACCCCACGTTGGTGGTCGGCACTGCAGCCCCGGCAGCAGGGAGGCCGCTCCGACTCCACTCTGCCGAGGGAAGCCGGGCATCACCCGTTCCCATGCAGGGTGCAGACAGGCTCATTCAGCACTTTAATTGCTCGGTTTATCGGGTGCACTTTCAGAGACACGCTGTCACTAAACAAAAAAGAGTAATTTAGTTGTGACCAGTAAAATCACAGTCAAATGATAGCGAGCATCTCACCAGCCAACCTACACCGGTAACCGCTGCGTATAAAACCTTTTTAACTGACCTCTGTTTGCGTTACAAAGATCAGGCAGTAAAACCGAGACTGGTTTTGTTTTACAAGCAGCAGAAGAGGGGAGGGAAGCGGCCCCCCCGGGCCCGGCTCCTGCCCGCCTGGCACAGCTCGGACTGCAGGGCTGGCGGGAGCAGGCTCGGTCCGTGCCAGGGCTCGCGCTGCTGGGGTGCGGGTACCACTGCTCTGTGCGGTTCTGCGAGCCAGGCTGTTGGCTCCGGAACGGGAGGGATGGGGCAAAACCCAGCTCAGGCACAGCTCCCCTCAGCCTGAGCATCAATGACATGGATAACTGGCTCTCGACTCGCCCCTCCGAGGCTGCGCTCCTCGCTGTGGGTGGAACCGAGCAGGCTCTCGGCGCAGGACCGCGGCAGGCTGCGTGCTCAGGCAGCGGTTTGTCACAGGTGGGGTTTCCCCAGGCCTGCTCTGTAACTAATTGGTGTGATGGGATTAGCTGCACTCATTTGCCTTTTCTGCTGTAGGAGTTTACTGGAAAAAATAACCAGCCTGCCATGACTGCAGTGTCTAAGGATGCGGTAGCTGTGAGTGGGCTCAGGCACCGGGGATGCCACGCTGCCCCGGCGCAGGCCAGGGAGCGCCAGTGCCGTAAAGATCCCCGTGGGCTGGTGCTTTATGGTCCTCTCCCATGGTCTGGGGGAAATGTGAAATATTTTGTGACCGGTGGCTTTTTATAACAAGAACAAGAGCGAGGGATGATTAGCCTTTGTGATTATCTAGGGGAACAGGTTGTACCTTTCAGGATTCGTTACGTAAACTTGGGTGAGAAGGTCTTAAAACACAAGCGAGGAAGGTACTGCAGCGAGAGGCGTTGTGAAAACACCACGGCTCTGGCCAGTACCCGCATTCAGCCATGCTTCGCGGTGATCGCATCTCCACTGGGGCTGTGGCACRTTTTAAATTGCAGGTGAATAAATCCAGTGAACACACATGTTTTTCTAGAAACATATTTGGACAAAGTGCATGAATGGAAGGAGACAGAAGTGATCCCGTACCAGCAAGCTGCATGGGGCTGGGTTTGACCTCGGGCGGGCAGGAGGCAGGCCGGTCGGGGATGACACCGGTTCGTGTCACTCGGCCTGACAGGGGCTTCGCTGGCGAGCGTCCCCTCCTGCRCTTCGCGTCCTGCTGCTTTTGGGAACAACACCTGAAGGCAAGGCTGCCAGGGTGAAAATGCCGTCTGGGGCAGCGCGGGGCACGGCGCCGGGGGGAGCGTGCAGGGGAAGCTGCGCGGGGCCGGCAGCCCCTGCATGCCCGGCAGTGCGGGGAGGCTCGGCCCCTGGGGGGACACGGCTCCCACCCAGCTCCTTCTAGAAGGGAAACTGAGGCAGGAGTGTAAGACTGGGAGAGACAAGGTGGTGCGGGAGCGTTACAGGAAAGTGCCAAAGCACGGGTGATGATACAAGAGAGGACAAAACGCTGGGAACATGTTGTCTGCGGCCCCGAGGGCGGGTGTGTTTCCCTGTTTATACCTCGGGCTGTGTTGCAACTGGGCCGGGGAGCAGGCGTAGCTGCCGGGTCAGTGCCCCGAGCCCACGGCTGCTCTTGCCTGGGCCAAATGGAAGAGCCTCTGTGCAGCGTGGCCGGCTGCTGCAGGAACCCGCCACACGGCATTCCGTCCTGCACCACAGGGACGGCTGGCAGAGCCCCTGCCCACCGCCCCCACCGCCACCCCCAGCTCCCCGGGGCCGGGATGTCCTGAGCCCCCACTGCTCTGGAGAGGGGCGAGTGGGATGAGTGGGATGCACCCTCACGTGCTCTGGAGTGGGATGAGCGGATGAGCGGGATGAGCGGGATGTGGGAGAAGAGCCTTTGCTTTTGGGAAGAAGGGGGACAGATGGAGAAAGAGATTTCATAAAAAAACCCAAGGGATCGGGGTGCCCTTGCTGCCAGAAAGCATCAGTCCCAAGAGAAAAGCTATTCAGGTTGGATAATTGTGCTGTTGCTTCAGAAAGCATCTGTGCGTGCAGTGCTGAGAGCTGCAGACCAGAGCTCATTTTGGGAGCAATCGTGTGGTCGCAGGCTGGCAAGCGCAGCCCGACACCCGGCAGCCCCCACCTCGCGAGCGGCCGAGCAGAGCCTGGTGTGCGYGTGGGGCTCGTGGAGCTCGCGGGGCTGGCCGGGCCAGGCAGGCGAGCGCACGCTGGTGTGCAGGCAGAGCTGGGCGGGCACGCG
Source organism: Phoebastria nigripes (assembly GCA_035582835.1). Classification (NCBI taxonomy): domain Eukaryota; kingdom Metazoa; phylum Chordata; class Aves; order Procellariiformes; family Diomedeidae; genus Phoebastria; species Phoebastria nigripes. The sequence continues at coordinate 3,019,743 of JAYKAV010002833.1, forward strand.
TGGGCGTCTGGCAGAGGAGATGGCTGTTGCTGGCGCTGCCCTCGGGAGCAGCGTGGCATTGAGCCGCCAGAATGGCATGAGGCACCAGGAGACGTCGGCGAGCAGCGGGGAGAGCTGGGACCAGCACTGCCCCACGGCCGGAGCGGCAGGTCCTGGCTCCCCCTGCATGGGAGGGAAGTCCGGTTTCTCGGATGGGATTGCCCGGCCTGGCCTGGGATTTCTTCTCTCTTTCCCCTTGGCCACACTCAGCCCCAACTCTCGCTCTTCCCGGTGTTCGTCAGCCRTGACCAGCGCCGCCTGCCCAGCCCCGCTGACGGCATCACCCGTGTGTGCCGGCGGAGGTGTGGGGAATCGGCGATGACTCCACACSTCCCGGTTCGTCCTGTTCACAGGGAGATGCCAGCGTCGGGATTAGTGCTGGAGCCGTGTCACGGCATGTCACCGCAGAGGGCAGCTGCTGCAATCGTGGGTTAACCTCTGACTCACACTTGCCTGAAACCGCTCTGGTGCTGCCACGGCTCGGGCCTGTGCTCGGGATGCTCCGGCTGTCGGCAGCCCTCCGGGGCTGAGGCTGCTCGAAAACGCTTCCGCAAAGCGCTGAGTGCAGGCCGGGCTGGCGGGGATGGCTCAGAGCTGGTGTTTGGTGGTGGGGAATTGCGCCAGGCAGCTGCCCAGCTCCGGCCACGTGGTGCTCACCGCTGTGGTGTCGCCTGAGACGGGCAGTGGGACTTTCAAGCCAAGGCAACGATTTTGTACAATAAAGTACCCGCCTGCTGGCACCCTCCGTATTGCACAGCTGGCCACCGCAGCCTCCCGAGCCAGTTTGAGCCCCGGGAGCAGCGCTGCCTGGGGCTCTCTGGCCACAGCTCCGAGCAGAGGGAAGTCGCTGCTGTGTGTCGAGAACGCCTGTTGCTTTAGTGTGTCATCGACGGGCTACTGGGGTCTGGCGGCAGCTGCGGCTGATGCTGGTGAGGTAACAGCGATTTCCCAGACCACAGGGCTTCGGCTGAGCAGGAGGCATGGGTGGGCTCTCGCGGGGCAGAGCCCCTCGCTTGGGTGTTTCCTGGGAGGTCTGGCTGGAGAACACAGTGGCAGCAGAGCTGCCGTAGCCCTGCAAGCCCCTTCATGGGTGTCTGGAGGAGAAACCTCCCGATGCTGATGGTTACGGAGCTGGCTCACCCTGCCCTGAAGGTGAAAGGGTAAAATTAAAACATCCACAATCTCCAGCCATGTCCCAGCCTCCCCAGAGCTGCACCTTATTGCAGGGCACAAGTGGAGGCTCAGAGCCTGAAAGGGTTTTCCATAGGCATGTGCCGGAGATGCCTTTCCCCAGCCCAGCCCCATTTACATTAATGAGGCATTTAACTCCCGAACCTGTCTGCAGACCGCTGAAATGTCACCCAGCGTGCCAGGGGGCCCGGGCAGCCTTTAACCCCGTCAGTGCTGCCAGGCTGCATCTGCTGGGAGCAGCTTTGGGCAGCCATCCCTTCGCTCTGGGGGAGGCTGGAGTTACCCCTCCAGGCTGACATCCCTGGGTTGCTGCAGCCCGTGGGGCTGGGGGCAGCGGTGCCTTGGCCAGCTGGGATTGGGATGGGGCCGGGCTGCATCTCAGATGTGTTTTCCAAGGAATCTGTGACCTACTGTTCATTGTCACATCCTGGGCAAGTTTTTCATCCCAGTTGACTGGGAAGTTGGATGCTCCCATTCTTCTCTGGATTACCAGGTGAAATTCTGTCTGACAGGGAAACCACGCATCCTTTCTGCATTTGGCCGTCCTGTCTTTGAGTCACTTTTGTGCTGGCTGTTCACACCGAGCAGTGAAACAAGCAGAGTCAGGGTGAGAGTCTTGTTTTCCACCYAGGAAAAGCCTTTGCCCAGCAGTTTTGATTCTCAAAAGTACTTAACCAGCAAGTCCCGCTACTGCAACTGGAGTTTGTTTCTGCACAGCTGCCCCTCTTGCTGTGGTTTTCACTTGTGTCAAAGGAGCTGGGAGCACTGGGAAAGCCGCCAGCAGGTGAGGCCAGCAGTGGGACGGATGCCTGCTCTGTGGGTGCTTCCACCACAGCTCGGACAACCCAGTCTCCAAACTCCTCGTGGCAGGACGAGAGCCCAGGTAGCCTTTGCAGTGCTCCTTTGGGGAATGGGGGTAGGTCAGGACAGACAGAAATCAGGCACCCACAAGCAAAACGCCTGAGCTGTTTGGGTTAGGGTGGGTTGGGAAGATTTCTCTGAAAAAAACCAGATTTGGTCTGTGCCCCTGAAGGCTGTTATGGGGGAATTGTGTATTAAGTGAGTCAAAGCTAGCCCTGGGTATGGCCAGCAGACTCCATAACGTGGTGTACAGAGGTGTCCGTTCCCCAGCAGGATGGAGAAGGGCTGGCAGGCTCCGTGTGTTTTCAAACCCCGTTTCTGACTGGGCACCTCTTGCTGGAAGAGGCACTGGCAGATTCCTGCCGTCCGGCAAACCTTCTCTGTGCAGCTGGATTTTCCTCCTCCTCAGCGCCCCCCCCCCAGGATCTCCTCCGTCACCCACAACTTTCTCCCCTCCGGCAGCGGCTGCTGCTGGGAGCTGCAGAAGAGCTGAGCAAGGTTCTCCCGCTGCGTCTCCTCTGCTCCAAAGGGCTGTCCTGGCRTGCAGGCAGCCTTTCCCCGTGAGTCACCGGCACCTGCCCGCTGCAGGTTTGTTTCGACACCTCTCCCCAGCCCGTCCTTCGCCCCGGCACTGAGGCAGCGCTGTGCCTGCGATGCTGCCTGTGCCTTTGCCCCGTTTTCGGGTACTGCAGCCGCTCCCCCGCAGCCCCGCGGTGCCAGCGAGCGGGGGGCTGCCTGCTCCCGAGCCTTGCCTGGGGCTGGCCGGGCTCCCACCACGCACCACGAGTCTCCTGGGAATACTGTCCCCATGGGAAGAGACCGGGGATCCCACCTGACCCTCGGAGCAGCGGCTGCAGCGGCGGAGGAGGGGATATTGCTGAACTCCAAATTTTACTGCCTGTTGTTCCCATAAACTCCAAGCCGAGTTTCTCAAACGCTTTGAGTTGATGATGTTTAGTGTGTGTCAGACCTAATTCTCGTACYGACCCGGGTAGTTTTCGGTGTTTAAGATGACTCAGGAGTTCAGTGGAGTTCAGTATTTAGTTTACGATGAAGTAATCTGTTTCTGTAGCTACTCTGTGGCTTTCTGCCTCCCAAGGATTATTCATACAAGGAGAAAAGGTGCTGCGCCTGCCCTGAGAAGTAAATGCAAAAAGCACCATACAGAAAACCTGTGCTTTTCCAAAGAGTTTAAAGTGAGCGTTCATGCCAAAAAGCGCCCGGCAGGACACACGTCCCGGGTTATTGACAGAGAGGCCTTACAGGCCCGCTGCAGGGGAATGCTACGCTTCAGCAGCCTTGCTCTCAATCAAATGATATTTTCCTTGTTAGAACTGGTCATCGGGTATAAAGTTTGACCGATCAATACAATTGCTTTCTTGCAGGATTGGCACCACTTAGTTTATTTTAAAAGGCTTTTGTTTTGCTCTGGGAAGCCATCAAAAATACAAGGCTTTCTAAAATTACCACTGGTTGAAGTGTCATCCGCTTTACAGCTCTCACCGAGGTCTGGCTTTGCTCTAACGAATGCATCACTGTAGGCTTTGTCTGTGTTGTGAATTCTCAGGCACCCCAGAGAAAGATCTGGGAACCAGCCTGCGGCATCCGCACGACGCAGCTTCTGGCTGCCACTGTGATGGGAAGCATGGCCACTGACGAGCATGGGGGACACGGCTACCGTCCGAGGCCGTGCCCCCTCGGCCCGTCCCGAGCTGCGCTGGCTGCCGGCACCTTCCCCAGCCGTGGGACCCAGGTGCAGCGTGATGCTCCAGGCAGCAGCTGCGGGGGGGTTCCTTCCTTTCCGGGGGGGGGGTGGGGGTGATTGCATGATTAGCACCTGATTTAACCCAGCTCTTGGTGCTGGAGGGTTGCTGGGAGCAGGGCAGAGTCACCTGAGCAGCCTGAGAGGAAGAGGAGTCCCTGTGCGAGTGGGCTCAGCAGCAGGGAAGGAGCTGGGCTGTGCCAGCAGCAAGCTGAGATCCTACAGCCCCTCCTCGGTACTGCCCGCAAGCAGAACTGAGCAAACCTTGCAGGTCCTGTGGAGAGCTGCAGTCTGTCGAGCRCTGTTGCCCACACAGGTACAGATGAGGAACAGAAGAATTGTGGTATGTCCCACTTTGCAATGTTTGCTTGCTTTTTCCCAGGGAGATGTCCCCCCCTCAATGTTCATAGGAGGCTGTGCTTTGTAAGAGTTGGAGTCAAAACTGACCCTAGCAACTGTCTGCATCTGGAAGAAGGTCCTTGGTCAGGTGTTACTGAGCCAAACCAGCTCCTATATAAAGAAGCAACAAACTGGAAAGGAAGGAGCTTATTGTAAGACTTACCTAGCTCTGAAGTTTGCTGTTATTTCCCCCACTGCTGTAGTTGTGACAGCTCACACCTGTAATGCAAAGGGGGAGGTGCCCCGGYGTGCATGTGCCTTTTGTAGGCTACCCCAGCATTTTTCTCTAGGTCTGTTTTGCCACTGTTGCAAATGGGGCAAGTCCAGTATAATGAGTGCCGTTATCTGATGCTGTGTTAGAGAGGTGATGGGGACAAGCAACGGTTTGCTCCGAGCACCTCACCCTCGTGCGTTAGAGAAGGGGCTCTGAGGCAGAGCAAACCCGGTTCTCTCTTCTCCTCTGGCCCCCRAAGGAATGGAATGGTCTGGAGACACCTTACATTCCAGCATTTTTGGTCACCTTGCTGGCTAATGCTGCTTTCTGAAAGGCATTTTCACCATGCACCTGCTTGCTCCCCCCAGCCTGCTCCTGAGCCGGGTCTAGCGGTGCTCTGCAGCACAGCCTGCCTCTGCAGAGGAGCCCAGGGCACCTGGCAGCCCCAGGGCAGACACAGGCAAGTCCCACAATCTCTTGGGATGCCTGCATGGAAGTAACTTCCATATTGCTGATTTTAAAAAAAAAAAAAAAAAAGGGCAGTTATTCAAAAATATATCTTTATTTTTTATCAGCTATTTAAATAATCCAGTTAAAATATGTTTTATTGCACATTAAAGAACCTTTCTGGATTCTCACTGTCCTATATAAAATAAGCTTATGTAAAGGAAAAGAGAGACTTTCTTACACACACACACACACACACACACTCTCAATCACTCTTGCTCTACAAAAACCCTAAGCAGCCAACCCAGTGTAGGCTATATTCATCCTCAACATCTATACAGTGTGCTCTAGGCAGCTAAGAATCGGCCACGGTAGGAAAAAGTCAGGTGCAGGGCTGGGAGCAAGGGGAAGGGTGCTGCCACCACAGCTGGGTGCCCTGGAGGTCTCTCCGCAAGCACTCCGCAGCCGTGCGGGCRCAGGCAGTAGCCTTTGGCTGGCCTGCGGTGCGGGGAGGGTCCGGTGTGGCGGAAGCAGCATGGTGCACAGGAGGCAAAACGCAGGGTGTTGATGCAGCACGGTGGAATGGAGGGGCGTGAGCAACGTGGACAACATACCGGTGGGGCAGACATATCCTCTGGCCACCTTCCTTCAGGGCTGTGTGGAGCCCAGGGCAGCTCCAGCCCCATGTGGCTCCATCCCCTCTCCGGGGCAGGCAGCTGGGGTGGTGAACCAGGTGGCCGCAGGAGGGAAGTCCTTGCCCTGGGCTGAGCAGGAAAAGAGGAGCCAGCTCCCTTTGAGGCTTCTGGGAAGTCACGTGTGGCCAAGGCCACGCGCTGCTTAATGAGCTCCTCTGAGGTTATGTTTAATGGCTGGCTTGAGCAGTGTAAAATGAAACAAGCTTGCAGAGTATGCAGTTCATTATTGTGATCCAAATTAGATTTCATGCCCTTTTCAGATATTTCTTTTGGGATGACTTAAGTTCTCCTACTCAAGCTGTGTAATAACTTGCTCTACAAGCACATCTATGGCTAYCCTAACTTTTCATCTCAGAATAAAATGCTCCTCAGGCCACCTTTGGAATCAGGTTCCTAAACAAAACTCAACTTGAGAGCTTTCCTTTTATCCAGTTTGTGCTTTTCCCAAACCTCTGTCATGTCCCTTCCTACAAATGTCATGCTGCATTCCTGAAAGCCCTGGGTTTTTCCCACAAGTCAAGCCGCACAGCAGAGAGCAATTAGCGTTAATACTCAATGTGGCATCAATCTTCTGCTGTGGAGTAATTCCTGCCCACTTACAATGGGGTGTGTGCAGTTGGTTGCTAATGTATGCCTCTGTCTGGCAAGACATCCCAGCTCAGTGCCACATCCTGCTCCAGCCATCTCCTGCAATGATTAACTTGAGAATTGATGTTCCTTGAAGTTCCTAATGTCTCTGAGCCCTTGGCTTTTGTGTCTGAGCTTTGCTCAGAGAAGCTTTGACTGCAAGTTCAATCCCTGAATAAGGGTCTGACCCAACAGCCCTTCAGTGCTTGTCTGGATGTGTGCCTTTCACCCCTGGACACGTGGGTCCAGCACCCACCTCTTATTTTGACACCTGGATGGGTGGATAAATAAGCATCAGTGTTGCCCAACCTCTAGCGTATCGGGCAGCTGCTCTGTGAACGCAGTCTCTAGCCGCAAAGTGCTGTAATTGGGGGGGGGAGTCCTGGGCAAGGGGTTGTCCTGTGGCAGTGGCAGGCGGAGGGCGGTGTTGAAGGTGGGCAGGTCCTCATCGATGCAGACAGGGTTATCGTGGCCCTGCCTCTCCAGATCGCCGGCCTGCGGTGGCTTCCCCGACTGGTCCCTTTTTCGGTCGTTCCACCATTTCTTTGCTTTTTGCCATTGGCGCCGCATTACGATGGAAAGTGAATCGATGAAGAAGACCTCGACAATCTCAATGACGCAAACGACTGAGCAGCTCATCCAAAGGCCCAGCTGGCCTCCAAAGTTGGAAAGAAGAATGACGAGCTGGAAGAGAAGAGAGCACAAGGTTATTGGCTCCTGCGGGTGCCGGATGCGTGTCCATGGCACCGTTACGGCGTGCAGGGAGGCTGCTCCAAGCCGGGGCACCCAGGGTTTGCTGTGAGTGCTACCAAATGTGGTGGGCCCTTCCTCTGCTGCCTGCATTATCCTCTCCTGCTCTGCTTCAGAAGGAGCTCGGTGCTGCGCTTACTGCAGGCAGCCCGCAGGCTATCCTGGTGCAGGGCTTGGGACTGCACAGTTTGAAAAACGGCCCCGGATAAACGGGCTGCAAAGGGCAGGACCGGGCGCCCCAGGGTGCATTGTCCGTGGATGGTTTCCTGCCCCTGCCTGGATGGGACCACTCCCCTGGCAAGATGAAAACTTCCAGCCTGTCTGGGAGGAATCCTGGTGCTGAGCAGGGAACTGCTGTGCTCACTTACTGTGTTGGCAGGATTCTCCGAAATGAATCTCTCGTTCAGGTCTTTGTAAAACACCATGAGGTTTGCGAGGTCTGTCCTGAGAGGAGAAGCAGAAGGCAGGCTGAGGGTTTAGTAAAACGATAACATKAAACATACTGAAAAACTATGCAAATAACCAGTTGGACCAGTAGGGCTGGGCCACTCTAAGGGAGCTTTTTCCCCAATTGCCATCATTAGGGCTGCTGAGATTATATCTGAGCTTGAGGTGCAAGCTAGAAACACATACATGGAACCTTACTTGTTCAGCTTCTTGTTGATTTTTTGCCCTTTGTCCCAAGAGAGAACTCGAAGCATCCAGTCCTGGAAAAAAGACAGAAAATACTGCTGTATGTGTGACTTCTACGCTGTGTGTGCTTGTGTAGAAATCCCCTGGATTCACGCTCCAAACCTCCTTGGACCAGCTTGGGTGCCAGAATTGAATGCGTGTGATAGGCCACCTGTCCCGGAGGGGATGTCCCAGCCCAGAAGCCAAATTTTAGTTTAATGGTGAACTCCTGGAGGGGAAGCCCTGACCTGGACACTACAGACTGAGCCTCTGGGAGGAGCATCATTGAAGTGCTAACAAATACCCCAGGGGCCCCCTGCTTCCACGCTGAACCTCTGGGTTTATTTAATGCCTTGTGCCATGCTGCCGTCACAGCGGAGCACAATTAGGAACTGACCTCTGACACGGTGGATGGCCACTGGGCGATGCTGGTGGTGAGCGCCCACTCCTTGAAGCTGGAGAGAGAGGCAGGCTGTCAATTGTGAGCTTGAACTCCCATGCACAGGCAGCATTTTACCTCTGGTTGTGGGCAGGACTTACCTGCAGGCGTCTTTGCAGATTTGCTGGCAGCCCAGCTGCTCCTTCACGAACTTTTCATGCAGTCTGTAGTAGCAGTACACTGCAAGAAGGGAGCAGGACACGTGTATGAGAAGCTGGAAAGAAAAGCAATGATCTTTTGCTACCTGTGCTGGAGTGGGGCTTCTGGGGTGTAGGTGGCCTTTGTGGCCATCACCTATATGGTGGGGATAAAAAGATTTGCCCTATAAATATTGCAAAATACTCTGAGAAGTGGTTGTCACTTGCTATAGGCATGAATAATTGCTTCACCCGGTCAAGTCCTCCACTCGACACTTCTGTGGTGTGCACAAATGACAAGCARTTAGGACAACTGTCAGAAACAAGTCAATCTAAACAAGAGAGGCAGTTTCAGGCTCTGCAGTATGGGGTTTTAAGTGGGCTAAGGCAGATTCGCCTCTTCCCAGCGTGCTGTGTGGCTGGGGTGGTGCTGGGTGCAGGCAGGGCCGTGCCGACTGGGGACGGTGCTGTGGAGGGATGTGGCTGGCAGCAGGCGGTTGAGGCACGTGCAATGTGGGAGGTGTTTAAACGCTTACTCCAGTTGGGGTTTTTCTTGTAGTTGCAGTACTCTGCCCCAGCCGGTAAGGGCTGCGCGTACTGGGCACAGCCACACGAGTCCACCATGGCCTTCTGAAAGCAGGAGTGCAGGCAAATCTGGGGGAGATAAACCAAGAGCTGGTGTCTAAGAAGCACAGGCTGCTGCGCTTCTGCAGCGCCAAGCTCCAGGCTTGCATGCACCTAAAAACATCCTCTGTTTTTGATAGTAGCAATAAGATGGGAACCCATTTCCCTGGGCCTTCAGGCTCTGTTGCTAGTGAATGCAAATACAGGCAGAAAGTGCCATGGAGGGTTTAGGCTCTAGTGCAAGAAATAAGAATATAATCCTCTCTGAGGGGGCATTTCTGTGAATGCCCCCACTTCCCCTATAGCCATGAAAAGCTTCAATGTTGCAGTTGCTCTTTCCACAGCCAAGGAGAAGGTTTTCGGTCTGCCATGGCACATGGTCCATGAATCAACAACTAGGTGTGGGACGTGACTCACTAGTGAAAATGTTCACAGCTTCAACCAAATTGTGTTGGTGCGTATTTGGACACCTGAAATTGTAAAGATTAATAGGGCAGTAGAGTCAGTGTTTTGTGCTAAAACAATCAGTTGGAACAAGCAGGAACTGAACATCTCTTTTTGAAATCCCAGTCGTCAAGCCTTTTGGTCCCAGTCCCAGCCCTCCTAAGCCCTGAGTTTCAGTGCAGTACTGTTATTAAAAACCTGAGATAATGTCTGTGTGATCCTACCTGGCAATACATCACAGCAGATTTCAGGTATAATACCCCATAAAATAAAAATCCAGCCTAGGCACAGGCTTGCAGTAGGCAGCAGCTAATATAATTACGATTCTTCAAGTGGAGAGTGCCAGAACAACTGACACTCTCCAAGAGGACCCAATTACAGAAACCATGCAAAATTAGTGGAAACTTACTCTGTAAACAAACATCCTGCTATCTGGATACTGATTAGATGGTATCTGTTATTCTTGGAGTCCTAAAGGTCACAATTTCTGGCTTCAAGGGTTACTAAGCTGCAACATTTACTTGGCCAATATTTTCCAGTCTCACATTGCTTGAAAATTGCCTAATGAGCTAATGTTCTCTCTTTATCTAACAGGGCGCCTAAGGGAACTTCAAACATGAACCACTTAGGAATAAAACTTGGATTTTTAAAAAGTGCTGTAGTATTTTACATCGGTGGTTAAAAGCAGTGACCCTACGCCTGGACTGTTCACAATCTCAGATCTTGAACTACAGAATATTGTAAAGCTTTTTATGAAGGTAATTTTCAAGCAACTGATAAAACCAAATGTTACAGATTTACCTGGAGTGAGTAGCTCTTGTTATAGAGATTTTCTACCGGTATGTCAGCACCAGTCTCTGTACAGTCGCTGTAGGGTTTGCTCAGCTTGCGAGACCGAGTCTGAGAACCAGAAGAGAACAAATCTTGGTTTTTGGAGTTCACAGAGAAACCAAAGGATTTAGTGGCAGTTCATCACGATTCTGAAACTGTAAGTGATGGGGCAGGTTTGAACAGCATGTTTACCTTTTGCCATCTCAAATGATTTGTCAATCACTTGTCAAACCAAGGGGTTTTTTGGTTTGTAATGTCCATTTCCCAAAACACTGCTCTGGCTGGATTATCTGCTGTCTTTGTGGAAAACCTCTGCAGCAATGCAGAGATGGTATAATCCCAACAGTGAGGATTTTTCAAAGCAGAGTAATTCATATGTATGTTTTCTCTCATTGCAAAGTCCTAGAGCCTATGCATCGTTTATCCTGATGTGTGTTTGTGTTTTGAGGGAAGAGAGGTTGTTGGTTTGTTTGTTTGTTTGTTTTGTTTTCTGTGAAGACCCACACCTTCCTGAGCTGTTGTTGCACTGGCTGCTACTGTTCTGTGGGTAAAACAGCACTTCAGGCTCCGCTAATGCTCAACAGCGCCTCTCTAAAATCACTCTAAATCAAATGTTTGTATCTCCTTCAGGACTTTTTCCAGGTACTGCTTTGACCCTTCCTCTCCGATGAATGCTAACACCTTTTCCTGTTCTGCAATCTGTCTGGAGAAAAGAGCTCTGAAATGCCAAGTGCTGTGCCTGCAAGGTCTGCTGAAACCAGGGCTGGGAGCCCTCAAATTCACAGGACCTGATTCAGGCTACATCGTCTGCTTCCTGCAGACTGCCCTACCTCGCTCAGCCCTAAACCTACTATCTTTCTGCAGTAATTATCCACTTTCTAACAAAGAAAGTGGCCTGAAACCACAAGAAATGTCATGCATTTAAGAATCCATTCGCCTATCTTTCTCTACAGAGTTTAAAATTAGGGGCTGATCCTACAAAGGATCAATTTAGTAGGAACCTGAGAAATGCTTGCTTACCTTTAAGGCACTGACTATAGATCTACAGGTTACTGAGGTCAAACCTGGGAGCGAGCATTACCATTTTTGTCTGCAGCAATAGAAAGCTATGGGCATGTATGGTGCAAGTCAGCTCTTTTAGAAAGATGCTCAAATCTCTCTTTGAAGGGAACACAGAAGTATGTGATTTCAATATTAGAGATGGATTACTTCTGAGAACTGAATGAAACCAGCTTTTAATATGCTTTTAACTTCCGCAGACAATCTAATGCCAGGACACCTGCCTCAGTCCGCTGCTGTATCTTCTAGCAGATGATAGATCCTTTGTATAGAATTTTTTTGTCGTGGCTTATACTCCTACAAAAGATTACTTGTTCATTCAGGTACTGAAATAATTTCCAAACTAAATATTTAACTAAAGCACTGAAACTCCTACCAAGCAATGCCTTGTTTGCATTCCAAACATCTTGGAATATTTTTGGAGGCGGGGGGGGAAGTCCTAGTACACAGCAGAAATACATGAGCGATAACCTAGACACTGATGTTCGCATTTGGAAAACAGCGATTGCCACGCTCAAGCCTCTAGTGAGCAGCGTTGTGTGTGGCACATGTCCGCTGTGTCCTCCTTCATGTATTTGGATGCGGGTACAAGGACTGAGCCAGCACCTCGGTGGTGCAGCCCTGTCCTGACAATCGCGACTCCCCTTGGCAGGCTCTCTGTTTTCCTTTACTGGCAGTACAGTGATCACCAGCTTTTGTTTTGAGTCCAGAAATTGTGTCCAGCTTCTATTTCGGCTGTTACGTTAGGATGCAATCAGATCACTTCCTCATGCCAAATCTTTTAAACACAGCCACCGAGATATGTTCAGTCTTGTTTTTTGTACTGTATGCAACAGCCCAAATCTACTGTGCCAGGAAAATATTGAGACTCAAAATATTGAGAAAATATTAAATATTGAGACTCTGCCTGCAGTGACTTTCTCCTGTACAGTGTAATAGTTATAAAGGAAATAGTCTTGCGAGACTTTGCCTCCTTTACACTGTTCTGGTTCCGATACCTTCTAGTCACTTTTTGTTTGTTAGGTAGCATTTATCCCCAACCAAGCAGTTGCTGCCACAGTTTTCCAGACAGCTGGAAGATAGTTAACTATGTGCACATTTTAAAACCATCCGCCCTGTTTTTAATGTCTTTTCTAATGCGTGGACTATCTAGATCTGGCACACCCAGCCAGGACAGATAAGCCGGCTGGCTGATGATTTGACCCAACCATCAATGAAGAAAAGGCAGAACTAAAATGCTCACTTAACAGACCATCCAGATGAAAGGGGAAAGTCTGGCTTGCGTGATGGCACTGCTTTCACTTTGCTACCACGGAAAGAAGCCCCTTGGGTCAAATGCCTTGTCTGCACTACACTAATTGGGGCAATTTGGAGCCCTCCCTGCCCTTGCTGACAGCAACGGCAAGACGCTTCAATAAGCTGGCAAAGGCAGAGTCACTGCCCATGAGGTTTTCTTTACGGCTGGGATAGCAAGAAACCCAGAAAAACGAGACTTACACCCACAAAACAGTTTAAGGGGTTGCGCTGCAGTCAACTCTACAGACCTGACCCTAACGTGGGTTACCCACAGCTCGAGCTCGTTCTCTTCCACCCCTGGAACCTGCGTGGGATGCAAACTCGTCTGCTTATTGCTAAAGCGAAATGGGGCACTTGACAACACATTTCTGTGGTTGTGGATTTTGCTGTGAAAACAAAACAAAAAAATCCCCTGGAAAGCCAAGGGGTCGGAGAAAAGAGAGAACAAACAAAATCCCGGCAGCTGYTTGGTTTATAAAGACCTGATTTTCCAACAGCCTCTGCGCAAAGGAAAACTTTGTTCAGAAAAGTGCTATCAAAGGATTTTCCTCGGGGCACTTCAGTTGCTCAAGTGTGAGGTATTAGATGCCTTCCAGCTACTGGCTACGTTCAAACATCGTATCAGTTCATATTTACATCTGTTTCAAGGAAATGGTGCTGTGCACCTGGAAACAAGATTGCTGTCACTCACAAAGTGCATCCCTATGGAGGTGGCAGCTGCAGTCTCAATTTCTGTGCCGATGTCTTCAATGAAGGGATATTCGTTTTGGTCATGGACAATGATCTTGGCTCCTGTGGATGTCACCAGGAAGGGGTTGTAGTCTGCTTCATCTATATACAGAACCACCTGCAATCCTGAAGAACAGAGACAAGGCAGGAGCAGAGTTACACCAGAAGCCAGAGCCATTTTTTCTGGTCAGGGAGGGCAGCGCAGTTTACTTAATATTATCTGGCCTTAAGTAGAACTGTAACAACCAAGCAAAGCCTTTGCAGTGCTAGACTGAGACCCTTGCAGCAAGCAATGTCCCTCCACGGCCCCAAGTACAGCAAACAAACAATGTCTCCGTAGAACGTGGCTGAAACCTACTTTAAGAAGTTATATAACTGGGAAGCAGTAATTTCAGATGGAAAACATTAGTGATGCAATGATATTATCTTTGTATTCTCTGGCAATAGTTTGCACTAGTTCAAACAAGCATTTCCCCAATCAGCTTGCACATCTAGAGCCAACACATCAATCACTCTCCAGTAGGATCCAGTTCGCTGAACCGCTCGTTATCTAATAGTTCCTCTGCAAACTCAGTTTCCTTACCGTACTCGCTGCCTCCTGTGGAGGTGCTCAGGATCGTCCCGTTTTCCCCACTGTTGAAGGTATAGCAATTGCCATGCAGGGGATGATGGAAACGAGTGAAGTGCCTGAAAGAAATCAAATATTGCTACATTGCCCTCTGCAGTTTTAACTGTCTGTGGGAGAAAATAGCAGATTTGGGCTTTTTGTTTTGGCAGAGACACAGCAGGACTGGATGTTTCTTTTTTTTTGGCAAGCAATTTATTTTGCTGAAAAGTATGGGTCTTTTTCTTCATATCTTGAAACTACATGGAAATATGATCTGGTTTAATAGCATCAGGAAGTGAAAAGTTTAGGAGGTTTTCATGTGGGAATGGGGGCTGAGAGGGTGGGGGAAGTGGATTTACAGAACTAGCAGGAAGGTGGCAGTGGAGGGGACAGAGTCCTCTCTCATTCGACAGCCAAGTGTCTAAAGGAACACGAAACTTCATTTTTCAGAAAAGATGTCATAGCCACTGTCATGCAGGGGAGGCTGAGGACACACCCTCGTGATTCAAGCACATTCATATCTTTCCTGTGAACATCTCCTCCCACTCAAGCAAATGTCTTCATTCCAAGAAAAGATGCTATGCATTTGCACGATTACAGACATAAGCAAAATGCCTTCAGTAATGAGAGTTACAGTGCAGCTTGCTTTGCGCATGGCAGTGGGGAAATTGCTTAACCCGTGTACAAGTGCAATCCTATCCCCACAACTGCACAGAGGAACTCTGCCGTTATCCCCCGTATGAGGGGATGACTATCCCGCTACCAGGACACACAAGAATCGCACTGCCACAATCATAAGTAGGTAATTTGATTCTGCCAAAAAACATGGGTTTATCTGAAATGTGGACAGCAGAACACTAAGACAAATTAAATTAAAGAGCGTAGTTAAAGTTCATGAAGACGCAAATGTTTGCTTTCATTTAAAAATGGAAACGGTTCCTGCTGGAATTCAGCAAATACCAAATATTCAATTCCTATGTATTATGTACTTGGAAATAAGCTGTTAAGCTGGCAGGTATTTTCTGTGCACTGACCTTTTGTCACAAGATAGGCCATCAAAGAAACATGTCAGTAGAAGGTCATCAGCAGAATAACTCAATTTTTCTTTAGTCTCCAGGGGTATTTGTGCCATGATGTTCATGTAATGCAGCTTGTACCATTCTTGGATAGCATTAACACCAGAACTGAATGTATAAAGTGCACACTCACTGCTGTTGTTTGCATCGCACTGATAATTACAAAGGGGAAAAAGCATTTCAGATGAAATGAAATTATGTATTCTGCAAGGTATGTGTGATACCATTTCTCTTCCACAGTAATAACCACGTATGAAGTTATAGTAGCAGGGGGGACAAGGGGGCATCAAAGACCTTTCATTCAGGGCTAAGTGACACGATCAAATGTTTCAGGCCCAAAGGACAGGTCACGGAAGGCACTAAGCCTATTTGGGTAGACTTCAGGAAGGCATTTCTCTTCCAGAGAGCTGGAGATGAATCTGCAGGCAGGCATGGAGGCATGGCAGAATGGGCAAAAGAGCAGAGGGAAGTGTTATTTCACTATAAAGCCACCTAAGCAAGCAATAAAACTGGCTGGAGGGACACCAACCCAAAACACCCCTTCATTGCCCCACAAGGAACTTGCTGGCCAAGGAAGAGTGACACTCACCAGCTGAAAGCCGATGATATCATTTGAATCCCCAGAGTTCACTATGGACGAATCCTTGTGAAAGACACTGCCCTCTATTTTCCTCTTCTGGCCACTGCGAAAGTCAGTCACTGTCTTAGAGAAGTCCTCAAACTTCAGCAGAGGGATCTGTTTGAAGAAGTCGCTCCCTGTGCTGTTCCACTCATCCACCGACCGGCGCACCTTGGACTTGCCCTCTGAAAATCCGTAGAAAGTCTCCAAAGCTTTTTTTGTCTCTTTGTCCAATTCAGATAAATAGTCTTTCATGGAACTGTACCTGCATTGGAGACAATGTGATAGAAAGTGACATCCCATCTCACCTCATCACCTAGCTGCAGTGTTTTGCCCGCTGCACTGTGAATCTCATTGCTCAGGACAGAATTCTTTGTTGCAGACTCACATCAATCTCTCTTACTACCACATCAATTTGTATCGGTGTGGGCAGACACAGCTATGCCCACAGAGAGATCTCAGAGAAAGACCATAAGAAGCGAAGCAGACTGAACTACAGAGAAAGCCCTTGCAGACTCCCAAGCTCGTTGAAGCTTGTGTTAGCAAGCCCGAGGAGGCAGAGCATGTGGAAACAGGACTTCTGCATGCGTGCCAAGAGCCATCGGAGAGCTGGATCACCCGCAGGGACCAGGGTGGGTAGCTGGCAGCAGAACAGACATTAACGTAAAGTGTAATTTGGCAGGAGAAAAAGTATTGTTGATTGATAACGTCAAAGCATCCTATAAGGAAAGAAAGAGGCAACAGAGGAGCGACAGGTGTTCCCTTTCCATTCTTCAGGAGACGCCGTTGTTTGTAATCCTGGAACTTTGGTCCCGGGAAGAAGGGAATTTGAAGAGAACCACGGAGCCGACCAGGGACTGTCTCGAGCAGAAGCTAAATCGACTGGGTCTGGCTCAGCAGGCAGCAAAGTGAAGGGTGTGATTACAATCCACATGTGTCTGAAGAGCATCAGCACAGAGGTGGATACGTTACTCAAAGTGCCGTAGAGGGAAAACGCACAGTTGGGAAAGACTGCCGAGGAGCAGCACTGGGGTGCAGCAGGATAAGCCCGGGAAGGGGTCGGGTGCTGGCCTGGTGAGGGGATGATGAATTCGCCAGGAGTCCCCGGCGGCTGGGGACCACCCTCTCCTCCCTGCCAGCGCCCGCCGGCCGCCCGGCACCCCGTGCCTTACTTGTAGGGGTTGATGTTGCAGATGGTGACGGCGGGGAAGGGCAGCTTCTGGAACTGGACGGTGACAGAGACCGAGGCGCTGTAGTAGTTCATGAGGAGCTCCGCGCACTGCCAGAGGATCAGCCCGACGGCGCTCAGGGTCAGCAGGATCCAGATGAACCTGCGCAGGCGGCCCCGGGACACCACGATGCGCCGGCAGCCGTGCGTGTTGGTGTTCAGGCAGTACCACCTCATCAGCTCGCTCAGCGTCGGCGCCTGCGGGCCCTTCACCGGCAGCGTCCTCTTGATGCGGGCCGTGATCTTCTTCCCGGGGGCCATGCCGCCGGCGGCAGCTGCGGAGAGACAGACCGGGCGCCTGAGCGCGGCGGGGCGGGGGCAGCGGCCGCGGGGGCAGCGGGGACCCGGCGCCCGCCCACCGATTCGCCGCGTTACCGCCGGAGCGGCCCCCGCGGCGCGGCGCCGCGCTGACAGGGCCCCGCTGTCCCGCCGCTGCCGACTGCGGAGCCGCGAGCCGGCATCCCGCCCCCCCGGCGGGCGATGAAGCCGTAAAGCCGCGTTTTCCAGGGGAAGCCGCGTCCTCCGAGGCAGCCCACGGCGGCGGCGCCCCCGCCCCGCCTCACCTCGGCCGCCCTCCGGGCCCGGCGGGGCCATGCTGCGCTCCCGGCCCCGGCGCCGCTGCCGATGGCGC
>JAYKAV010002833.1:3038109-3123297 GCA_035582835.1 Phoebastria nigripes
AGCCCCGAGCCCCCGCCGCGGCCCGCCGGCGGCCCCGAGGCCGTGCCCGGCGTGGCGGGGCTGCGCAACCACGGCAACACCTGCTTCATGAACGCCATCCTGCAGTGCCTCAGCAACACCGAGCTCTTCGCCGAGTTCCTGGCGCTGGAGCAGTTCCGCGGCGGGCCGCCCCCCGCCGCCCCCGGCCCCGCCGCCGACGGCCCGCCGCCCGCGCCCGGCGAGGTCACCGAGCAGCTGGCGCAGCTGGTGCGGGCGCTCTGGACGCTGGAGTACACCCCGCAGCACAGCCGCGACTTCAAGGTGAGCGGGGCGGCCGGGCCCGGTGGGGCCCCGGCTGCCGGCGGGGATGGCCGCCTCGTCTCTTCGAGGCGGGAAGGCCGAGCGCGAGGCAGCCGCGCCACGCAGGCCTCGTCCGCCCGGGAGCGGCACGGAACCGGCCCTCGAGCGCCCTTCCTCCTCGGCATGGGGAGGGCACGGCCCCTTGGTGCCCCTCGCCTGGCCGCCGTGCTTGGGGCTGGGCACCCTGTGTCGCTCCGGAGGCCGGCGGGAGACGGCTGCCTGCCCTGTGCCGGCGGTGACACCAGAAAATAATGTGTTCCCCCGTGCCAGGTKGGCACCGCCAGCCGCCTGGCTGCTCTCCTCATCGGGGTGCGGCGGGGCCTTGTCCCTGGTCCGAGCGCCTAAACGGTGTGAAAAGCCCTCTGGCCTCGCCAGCTGCGTGCCGGTAGCTCTGGAGAGCTGCTCCGGCTTCCCGGCATCCTTCAGGAGAAGCAGCCCCCCAGCCGGCGTGGTCTGGCCGAGCGACGGCATTGTGTGCCCGTGCCATTGGCCATGGCGGCCGCCCCTCGGCTCTGCGGTTGTCCCCGGGGTGAGCGCCTGCAGTCGGGGCACTGCCGCTCCATTCGTTGCTGATGGTGTTGAAAGCCGGGTGATGGCTCTGCTGCTTTTTACTGGTGAAAGTGTCCGTTTTGCTGCTTCATACCTCCGTCGTGCTGCATTTAGGAAAGTTGCAACTAATTGTTGTTGCTGCGCTGGAGCTGGGCACTGTGAGCGTGCATGGGAGGAGGAGGGGGCTGTTGAGAAGTGTGCTTCCCGGTCTCCCCAAGCACTTGGGAGTTTGGGCTGATTAGGGGAATGAGTTGCAGGAGTACGAGATCGTAACTAACTCGTGTTTAATACCGTGGCGTTCTCCCTGCTGGAGCCCTCGCGCCGCGGTTTGATCTGACAGCAGCCCTCCCCTGCCCTGCCCCGCTGCGGGCAGTGCGCTCTCCCCAGGAGTTGTTGTAGCAGAGGGCACGGTCTTTGCACCTATGGTTTAAAAACTCCCTGCAACGCTTTTGGATGCAATAGGACACAACTGTTTTAAAAGCACTCCAGGCCTACCTTGCTTCTCGAAACAGTAAGAATATCGTGAAGTTTTATTGTAACAGTGATTCCCTGACACATAAAACTGGCCATGTGAAAGAATGAGAGGGTAGGTGGTAGCTTCCACACTGTTAACTTAAAGACCTTTACTTTAGGGAAATTTTTCTTGCAGAATGAGTTGGGGAGGGGATGCACAGATGCATGAAAGTACGGCAAGAACATAGTTCACACGTTCTTGGGCTCTCTGTCTTCAGTTCAGATGGGGTGCGGCAGCAGGTAGAGACCACGGGTACCAGCGTCTGCTCTCCCTCAGTGTCTGTTGGATGGTGGGAAGTCCGAGAGGCTCCTCTGAGGTGTCAACGGTCTTTGGCACCCTCAGTCGTTTGGACTGACGCACGGTCGGCACCTCCTCCCTTTGCTTCCCTCCTGTGTTTCCAGGCGGTTGCATCCACCCTCACCACTGCCGTGCGGGGGGTGTTCTCTGGGGAGCCTGGCTGTTTGCCTTTGGAGCGAAGGCGCCTGCCCTCTCTCGAGGATGCCTGGCACAGGTGGCCGCACGGGCAGGGACTGTGTGCGACTCTGGTGTTTTCAGAAGTGTTTATTGATGGAGGAGCGCTTGGGAAGCCGATCCGCTCAGCTGCGGTTTTGGTGCGTCCAGTCCTGGCAGCACCGCGGGGCACTCGCCTCTGTCGTAATCCTTCACCGCTCTGGAGGCGTTCTGGCAGGAGAAGAAATTGTGGATTTCTCCTGAGTAATAACAGGAATAAAAGGTTGCGAAAGMAGAATTATCTTTTGCCAGTGTCACTGATAAAATCAAAGGGGAAAGCAGACCACTTTCTAGGCCAAGATATGCTGTTTATGCAGGCCTGCAGTAGCGATGTTCAGATAAGAGTGACAGAAGGAGGAAGAGAAACAGGTCTGTAGATTAAATTAAGGCCATGCTCCGAGTTTGGTTTTTTAATAGTGGAACTTTCTTTGCTTATTTGCAGGCGTCACTAACGGTAAGCGAACGCTTTTCTACTCGTTGTTGATGTAGCAGGAGCCCATCAATCCTCTACCTGCCAGCTCCCCTGGAGGACTTTAAAAAGCGTCTTGCTGTGGGGGATCTTGTCCCCGTAGGTCCTGTTCGGTGCTGCACAATGTCAGCAGCCTGTGTCTTACTCTGAACGACTTTGTCATTATGTCAAGTACTCRGCTGTTTCCTTACAGGGGTCAATTACTTTTAATAGTAAATTAACGCCTCTAAAGACAGTTAAGTAGCCTGAACCTGCTATTAAATTCAGCGTTCTCAATTAAAATTTTTTTCAGCAGCAGATTTACACAGTTAATTTAAAGATGTAAACAACAGGCTTAGATTTGAGAAAGGTGAAGATTGKCATTTTCACTCTGGAAACTGCTGCTTCTCCCCAAAAGAAGAAAAACAYCCCCCCAGGCTCATTCTGGATAGAGGGTGGAACATTCCCTATCTTCATTGCTTTAATTTTTTTTTTAAGGGTGAAAAGTGGTTTCAGGAGAGTCATTTTGCGCTTTCACTCCAACAGTAATAGCTATTGACAGTAATATTTATTCGGTAGTCAAAAAGCTCGTTAGCCAGCATGCTTAGAAATCCATGTGTGGTGGTTTTTTTGCTTTTTTTCCTCTTTTGGCACTGAATATAATTGGGCAAAGACACTTCCTGATTCCTAAATACTTATCTGCAGGTGCTAAGCTTATTTTAGGATAAAGGATAATACTTATCCTCTTGCTAGTTCTCAATCTGGAGGCTTTTTTCTTGGGGCAGAGGAAATTCTTTTCTAAGAGAGGGTCTCTCTGAGTCCTTGTGGACAGAGGCCTTTGAGGGGGTGAGTTTTGAGATGCTCTTTACCCTTAGCTGTTTTTTCTTGGTAGTATTTKCTCCCTTTTTAGGTTGGTCTTCAAGAAATAATCCATTCCACGGGTTCGTGAGTCATGTGGTCCTGCTGCTGAAAACAAGGAAAATGCAATTAAAACAAGTGGTTTGTATAAAATGGTTTGTCTTGTAATTGCAGGGCTGAGAGACCGCCTTGCAAGAGAGCTAATGCACAGTGAGGGGAGGTGAAGTGTTCACCCGGCCAGCAGCTAGCACATCGTCTCTGGTCAGATCTACTTGAAACACAAGGATCTCTGCCAGTTTCTGCATTTTAAACCTGACATTTCTGTCTGCCACGAGAAATTTTTTTTTAATAATTTTTTCTTCTCAGTCTGCAGCATGGATCCATGTGGAGCGCTCTCTAAAGTGTTTGCAGTGGCTTATCCTTGGGGCAAGGATCTGCTGTGGAAAGGCCACCAAGGAAGGCTTTGGGAGCGCTTGCTCTCTGTGATTGAAGTGCAGTGGAAGTTGTGTGTAAAGCTGTGTGTATCCTCTGCTATTCCTGCTGCAGAGGCGTTTGCTGCCCAGCGGCACGAGCTTTGCTTACTGCCGGTGCGGGAGGCTGAGCTAGCAGGAGGCAAAGGATGTGGGGAGGCACGTCTTCACGAGAGCTGGGGAGCAGGAGGTCTAGAAGGCTGTAGCAGTAGGAAAAGGTCAAGGAAGGAATTGGCTGGGACCTGGAAGCAGAGGGGTTTGTTTTCTCGGATAGCAGCCCTGGGTCTGGGAGCAGAAGGGAGCCCTTCCCGGGGAGACGATACAGGAGCACCATGGCGGAGGTGATGGATGTTGGTTTTTTTATCTCTGCTTTGGATGATTTTCCTGTTGGTCCTGTGCTCATTTGCAGTTTGTTCTAGCAATCGTTTTCTTCCAATTGYTCAGTGGTTTCCATTTTCCTGCCTAAACAGAGCTGCTGCTTTCGTAACAAGGGCCAATRTTGCGGCTTGTGCTTCCTCTTTCCCCTTTGTGATGGTGTGACAATGGTGACAAACATCTATTGTATAAGCAGTAGCTGTKCTCTGGGCTTGTTTTTTTCCGGGGAGCTGTCCCATTCTGCCTGCAAAGTTCCTGGGAGTGTCAGATAGTGAGGACAGAGCGCCCTTTGTAATGGGGAATCGGTCTGCGACACTCGGAGGTGATGATGGGGGTCTTAAGCGAGAAGGGTTTTTATTTAAACTAATTGGGCTTGAAAAATTGTATATACTTATCCAAATCCTCTACCTTTGCCTTCCTTGGAGTTCTCATCTCCTGTGGATGATGAGGCTGTCTTCCGTTTTGAGGCTTTCTTCGTAGCTAAACCAGTTGCACACTGAAGCACGTCAAGTGTTTAACAAGACCCTTTGTATGCTAGAACTGCATTAATTTCTTTTTTTTCTTTTGTCCTACAAGATGAAGACTGCCTTGTTTTTATGACCTGCAGTGTGTACAGCAAATACAGTAAAATCATAAGAACTGGATAGAGTTGGATTATCAGAATTAGATCTGAACCCGGAATGAGTCCCTGTTAGTAGAGCAGGGATTATTGTGCCAGGGTAATAGTGCTGCTTCCATTTTTGTTTATTTTTAAACCTGTGTTTAGTGTAAGATTTCATAGTAGCTGTGTGTAACTCTTGCAGTTTCAAGGTGCTTGTGTTTTGGAAATGCACTTGTGTAAATATTGCACTTGGGACAAGCAATTGTCAACTGTGTTGGTCACTTCAACTCCTCTGAATTATGAAGGAACTCCTGCAAAGTACTGACATGCTCAGTATCTTTACCTCCTGTTGTGGATTAAATGACAGCCATTCTCAGCATGGGGCTGCTTGGTGCAGTTTGGGCGTTGGAAGCCTTCAGTCCTGCACTCGGAGCTGTTAGCCACGAGCTCTGCCACTCACGAGAGCCCTTGTGCTTTGCTGACAGGGCCAGTTATATGTGAAATGGGATCCCCTGGATCGTGTTTAATTATCTTACTCTCTGGCTAGTGTTGCGATCAGTTATTTTATTCTGGACAGTGTCAACTGCTTATTCCTAAAATATTTCAGTGGAGAGCAGGCTGTCCTCCCTTTGCACAAAGAGCCTGAAGAATGGGACATGAAATAAGAAATGCAAGACCCTTCACCCCTCATTCCTGGTCCCTTGTCTCTTGGCTGCTGGTGTTTCAGTTCCTGTGTTCATCTGAAAGGGCTTCGAGTAGGGCCAGGTAACGTGGGACCTTGAAGTGCTTGTTCCAGTTCAGTCCAGGTGCTCCCAGTGGTGGCATTGCAGTGGGGGGGACTGGTCCTAGAGCTGCTCTGGGATTTGGAATTGACACACTTTACTTGAAACAAAAAGCAAGTTATAAATTTTCTACATCATCACTGTGACGCTTCTTGACATCATGGGAACATGTTTCTCTCTTCACTGGGATCACAAATGTCTTTGGCAGTCTTTCCAAGTTAGACTTTTCTTTTTTAATGTTAATGATCAGTAAGATGCAAGTCCATTATTGTGGGGGGGGTGGTTTTTTGGTTTTGTTTTACTTTTTTCTTTATGTATATTTCCTCACAATTGAAGCATATTTTTCTTTACCCCCCCCCCAAACCCCCTGAGAAGGGTTTCCTGCAGCAAGATTCTGGTTGCCTTAAAGCAGCAGTCTGATTTACCTGTCAAATCCAAAGACTTTTCTGGGGATTTCTGGGTTATACTTCAAACTGTGATCCGACTAAGTGCAGCAGAAGGCTGGGGGAGCAGAGGGCTGAGCTGCAGAGTCCAGTTGTCGGACACTGGTTTGCTGAGGGGATTCTGCTGGAGGGGGAAGCAGAAGTGATGCGGCTGCTCATCTCCCGAAGTCCAGGAGACGAGTGGAGGGAAGGGTGAGGGTGAGGCAGGGGAAGAGACCCCAATGTAGAGCAGCTCTGCGGCCCCACTGCGGGGTGGCCCTGGGGGCTGACGGCTGGATGGACCCTCTCTGGGGCTGGAAGGGCGATCACGCATGGTTGCCAACACATGTTCTTTGTCTGCTGAGCTGTGAGGTCTTTATTTCCACACTGCCTCCACAGAAGTACAAATGGTGAAAGTATGAAAACCATGTCATGTCTGGCAACTTGTGGAAGGGGTGAGGGAATGCTTGTTCTTAGGCAGCTTAATTGGATCTGTGCATTGCTCCGTGCCCTGCTTTGCAGGCTGGCATTTATAAATGGCCACGCTTGATTGCGAGTAAACCCATTTCGTGCTTCCATCTGAATGCATGACTGCTGCGRAGCACTGCTTTAATGAACTCTTTTGCATGTGATTGTGTCAGTGAAACTAATTTTGTTTTKCAGTATCATTGAAGTGCACGGGGAGGCTTGTGTGAGCAGTAGTGATCAGATCGCCATTTCAGGGGCCCATGGTCTCTCATGGGACCTGAGGCAAAACCTGGAGAGAGCGGGAGAGGCACGGGTGTGCAGCTGGAGCACAAGCTCCTTGGGCTCCCGAGCCCAGCCCTGGAGTCTGTCCACTACACCAGCATTTCTTGGCTCTCCTTTACTGAACTGCTTCACACTTGTGGCGTTCCCCCGCTCCTTCATCCCTCGCTCTTTTGAATCCCGCTGATCGCTCTGCTAACGTAGCAAGAAAACAAAGTCTTTTTGTAGAACAAAATCATATTTCTGCTGTTTATAAGGATGAATTCTTCTGGCAGTCGGCACCAACTCCCGGAGGTGCCTTCYGGCAGGCGTGACTGCGCTTCTGCGAAGAGCCTGGGAAGGAGCGTGCCTGTTTGGGAACACAGCACCCAACAACCCACCTTTCGCGTCCGGGTCCCTTCCTGCATGGGAGAGGTGGCTGAGGGGTGCTGGCCCCGGGTGCAAGCCCTCTGCCCACTCCTGCTGTGCTCTGCCGTGTTGGGGAACTGCCAGCGGCTCTGCCTGCCGGTGTCTGCGTGGAGGAGGGAGCACTGCGTGTGCGCACAGCAGCCCAGGAAGGTGTCGTCTTGACAAACTTCACTCTCTCCTTACGTGTTGAAGAAAGGTGGTTAATCAGGATTAACTAAGGCTTCAGCCTGGAAGGGTCAGAGTAGCTGCTAGCGCAGGACAGATGTCAGGCAGGGGCTGGTGGGGTTGATGCTTCTTGTCCAGGCTTGTTAAATGTGGTGGAGAACCCACTCTGGTCCTGGTCTGCTGCATTCTGCCATGCTCCTCTTGTTTTTACTTTTTGAAGTGGACTAATAAATGACTGTGCTTATTTCCCCCGCTACAGCAGGCAAGGGCCTGGCTGCACAGGGAGCTGTTCTGCGCCGGCCCCGGGGACGGCTGGCTGCCCGTGGAGCCACCATGCTCTCCTGCGGGGTGCTGCCTCCAGAGCCCCAGCACCTCCCGGCTGCCCTGCGGGGCAAAGGAGGAGCGTTTTGTCCTGCCCTGGCTGCTTCAACAGACCTGCTGTCTTCAAAACTCACTTTTTCTGCCTTTTGGAGAGCTGTGGTAAAACTCAGCCAGYGCAGATCTCATCTGTCCCGGGCTGGTCCAGCGCCTCATCCTCGGTGCTGGACGGGAGGCAGGTGGGCAAACCCTGGGCTGGTGCTGAGCTCGGGGGACCGCGAGCCCAGCTGTCCGTCCGCAGCAGTGCTGGGCCCTATGCGTGCAGGGAGGTGCTGCAGAGGCTTTCTGCCACCGAATCTCCGGTTCCTGGCAGTAAGGGTGGGTTGCTGGGTGTGCCGCTGTGCCAGCGCTTTGCGTGCTGCTGCAGGGAGGCAGCCGGCATCGCTGCAAGCCTCGGTGGAGGGGGGAGGCTCATTGCTCTGAGTCTCCCTGGTTTTCTTTTTTTCTGCTGTGTGCAGCCTGCAGCAGCTGAGCTGATGTGTCCCGAGTGCTGGAAGCCATGCAGGTCTGTTGGCAGCAGCCAGCGGCAGGGCCCTGGCCAGGAAAGAGCGTAATGGTCCCTGCTGGCAGCCTCCCTGCTGGCACTCTCACCTGGGAGAAGGGTCACTGCTGGCCTTGGCTTTGTTCCCGGGCCTGGGGATGAAGAGAAGGTCTGAACCGCACTGTTTCCCACGTATTGCTTTCCCCAGAAAAGAACATCTCACTTCAGAGAGGGGAAATTGCTGTTTCTGTGTGTAAGCAGAGCATTTAGATAAACACTCTTCATGAGATGTCTGCTGTAGAAGTTGCCCAAACACAGAACTATGTCTGTGGGTTTAAAAAAGAAAAAAAAAAATCTGGTTGAGCATAACTTGATGATGGTCAATGAAAGATAAAGAATAGCCTTTCTTTCCTGCTCACATGTGTCATTGTGTCAGGTCTCTAATGAGCTGGCTTCATCCGTTCATGTACAAAAACCTTTCCACAGCTGCTTCCTACCAGAGGCACACTGGAAAATAGCAGACTGACATTTTTCCTTTAGCTGTCTTTGTGATCTGGAACAATAACAGCAGCAAAGGAGAGGCCAGTAGTTCAGCTATGTTTGGCTTTATTTATTGCATCTATTTAGAGCAATAGATGAATGATTATTAAACTTTCAGTGGGCTGATAAAAATGATAATGCGTCTTTGCCGTAAATCTGCTTTATAGACGGACAGGGACTTGTTTGGTTATAGGGTGCTTGCATTAGGGGGTTAGATAAGTGTATGTGATCAATATGAAATTACGATTTTCCCCCTCTTATCTCTTCTGGTGGTGCCACTTCCATTCAGGGTGCCTGTGTGCCAGTGCTTGCACATCTGGGAGAAGGGAAGATTTCATTCCTTCTGCCAAACTCTTAGGGGCTGAGCTGAGGAAAGGGGCTGGAGGTGCATGGCTGTACAGTCGTGGAAAGGTGTTGGGAAGGGAGCTTCGGAGACCGCTCCTGGTGCCTCGCATCTGAAACAGCTGTACCAAAATTGTTCCTGACCTGTTCTTAATACCCTCTGGTGATGGATGGAGTCTGTTCAGATGCACCACCTATACTTACAACAGATTCAGATTAGGGGCAGAGGATTAAAGGCTATGGGGGGTTGGTAAATGTGGTGGTTTTAATGTGTTTTCATGTGTTTTTTAAACCAATAGCTTCTTAACTCTGTATCTGCAGCCAGTTGCAATTGCTGTTGCTTTACTGCAGTGGGTTCAGCGTAAGCAGGACCAGCAAAACGAGGTGTTGTTTTCTCTTACTTGATGAGTGAAAGAGGAGAGAAAGTTTGAGGTTCTGTTTTGACTTATACCTGTCCTTGCGTAAAGTAATCTTTCTGCAGCCTGGGTGGCTGAGCAGGTATCTTGGGGAGGGATGTTGCAGTTGTGGCCTCATCTAAACTGAGGTTTCTGCCTGAGCTGCGTGGATGTCACCTGGATTGCACCGTTACAGACTCAGTTGAACTACCTTAGCCCTGCACCGAGAGGAGGCCAGAGCATGCTCCAGAGCAAGGGCAGGAGACCAGGCTGCAGCTGGGTGGTAGCTTTGCAGCTGACGAGCTGGAAGGGGAGTCTCAGAAAATAAATACAAAGAGGTTCAGGGTGGACGATGCTTAACGATGAGATACTTGCTTGCTTTGTCTTCTTGCCCATCGAATGTTATCGGAGCTGTTCAGGAATTGCCAGTCTGGCTTGCCAAGAGGTTGCAATCCCCCATCTGTTGCACAGGGCTGTAGGGTCCCTGCCACTTGTTCGTACAGCCTGCTGCCCTCAGCCTGAGTGAGGGGGCTGGCTTTGGAGACAGGGAAGTGTGTGGGGCTGTATTTGATTGCTGAGCCATCTAGTTGAGTGGAGATTGTGCTTTAGGAGTTCCTGGTATTTTTCTTAAATTGTTAAATTGCTTATTTGAGTCAGCGCCTTTATCTCTCACTTGGATTTAATTGTGTTCCTTAGTACTGACTGTTCCGCACTGCGTGTCTGTTGCTCCTCCTTTACACCTTGCCTGTCTCGATTGCTTTGCTGCCCCAGCATCTYGGAGTGTATTGGGAGGAAGGCACATAACATTTCAGAGAGCAGCAGATGCAGAGGTTTAAGTAATAACAAACCCACTTGTAGCAGCGATGGCAGGAAGCATGAGTAACGCTGGGAACACGCTGCTATTGCTGGAGTGTTTTTGTGGCAGAGCCTCTTGTGAGGGAATTGCATCTGATATTTTGTAGTGCTTCCTGAATCACTTCCAACATCTTGTGATCTGTCTCCACAGGCAGCTCTTTATCCTTGGTCCACTCAGGCTGTGAGAGTGTCGAGGAAACCAGAACAGTTATCATGGAGATGCTTCTGGGACGAGGAATGACACAGATACAGGCACATGGTTGTTGCAAATCCCTGGGGTTCACTCTGCTGTGGGGTGTTACGGGCTTGTGTGGCTCACTGTAGGACGACACATCACCAGGAACGCACATCAGTAAAAGCCAGTGAGGGTCTAGACTGGAGTGATGTGCTGGTGACACAGAGAGAGGTGATGAGAAATACTAGCCTGGGTTCCTGAAGTCCTTACTTATGTCTGTTTCCATACAGAACCCCCCCATGCCCCCTTTTTTACTTGAAATACCAGATTCACTTCCTCCTAGCAATACTAAAGACCCTTTTATCTTCAACTCTGTCTAGACTAGGACTTAAAGTGCAGCGGTAGCACCTGTTGGCTAACTTCACTAAAACAAACTAGGCCAGATAAGGCAGCCAGCTCTTAGCGTGCCGACTGAAAAGCGTTAATGCTGGCCTGATGATATCATACCTTTTTATATCTTAGTGCAGAGAGGACCATACACTGCTGGGGGCGGGGGTGGAGGGGTGTGTTTCAGCACCTCTCTTTCTCTTGGCCCTCTTCGGTCAACTCACTGCTGAGAAGAATGAGCTTGGTCTCGCTGTGACCTGCGCTGCCTTTGGAGCCCTCCTTCCTCGGTGGTGGTATGGGACATTGTCACCTTGGCGTGCTGAGCTGGGTGCAGGAGGGAATGGGAAGGATGAATAAGGCAAGTGTGTTACTGTGGAGGCATGGATAGCAGTTCTAGAGAAAAGATGTAGTGAGATAACCACTTAAGACTGGACTAAAATCTCTGCTTCACAGTTCAGTGATTGATTTTCAGTTTGGAACTTGACACAGTAATTTAAGGGCTAAATTTAATTTTCAGTGTAATTTTTTTGAACAAAGATAATGTTTGCAAAGGAAGTCTCYACATGTATGTCTTAAATTCTTCCCTACACCGTTGTCTGGGTGCGTTCAGCTAAACACAGCTGCTGTGAATATCAGCCTTCTCTCCTTGCTACGGATGTTTTAGATATTTTGGAGTATTAATTTTTCCTAATTCTAGATGACCCGCTAAAT
Source organism: Phoebastria nigripes (assembly GCA_035582835.1). Taxonomy (NCBI): domain Eukaryota; kingdom Metazoa; phylum Chordata; class Aves; order Procellariiformes; family Diomedeidae; genus Phoebastria; species Phoebastria nigripes. Next base: position 3,049,562 of record JAYKAV010002833.1, read on the forward strand.
CCTGTCAGCAATGACTGACTGTTAGCTGGGACCACGGACTCAAGTCATGGTGTCATGGGGCTGGAAGGGCGACCAGCTCCAACGCCCCTGCTCGAGGCAGGGCCTGGGTCTGCGGAGCAGTGCTCCTTGAGACCTGCTGCTGGGCCCTGCTGGTATCCCACCGCGAGGAGCTGCCTTGTGAGCGCCCTAAGGTGGGTCAGCCTGGAGCTTTCTTAAAAATAAAAGAATGCATGGTGGTCCGATCAAGAAACTAGTGTTCTGTAAATCTAACGGGAGAAGTATAAGACTGGGAATTGTAATACAGTTGGTGGGAGTGGGACCCTGTGCCGCGGTATTCAGCTGAAGGATGTTTGGTGATGCGAAGGAGAGATCTGGTTATGAGAGCGTCTGTGGTCTAGGCCAGTCAGTGTCAGCCGGTGAAGCGACGAGGTTGTCTTTAGGTGCGACTCAGGGGTGGTGGGGTTCTAGCACAGCTAAACTAGGCTTCTCTAGGTCGTTGCCATCTTGTCCTGATATCTGCTGGGTGAATGTCGAGTGTTTAGGTATCAGACCAGGATCTGCAAGTATGTTCACTGTATTTTCAGGGGTTAGTGTTAAAATTTCAAAAATTGGGGCAACACAAATAATTCACTAGGCTTTCTGCTGAAGGAGGGCAAGAGGTATCAGGCTGATATCTGAAGAGGCTTAAGATCATTTTTTGGATCATGTTTTGTCACTTTTTTTCCTGCCAGTGGATCTTTTTTGCTTAATGGGAACTAGGAGTAGAGAAGGCTGCTTGGTCCCCTTTAATCTTTGAGTCCCTACAGACTACTTCAGATTTTTCTCCCCAATAAATTGGCTTGCAGCAGTGTCCCGAGCTCACGTTATGGTGAGCACCAAGCAGGGGTGTGCTGGGCTTGCACCTGTGTGGTGCAGAGGTGAACATTCGCTGTGGAACGCTACTTGTTTAAAACTGTGTTTATGTATTTTATGTGGGAGGGTGCTGGTCCCGGTGCAGGCAAGGGCAGTAAATCTGTTGTCAGAAGGGCTTGCACATATGTAATGAGAGCAGATTATTTCTGTTCTCCCTTATTTTGCTGCCTTGAGGCAGGTGGACAGATTATAGGGGATAGAGAGTGTATGTTTATCAGTCCTTTCCTGTCTTTTTCATCACCCCCCCCCCCTTATGGTGACCCCATTCTGTAGAGGGATAAAGCGAGCAGCCCAACCTCATTTCTCAAATCTGTTGCAAAGTCTGATTAGAGAAATGGAGGAGCTCTGGTACCGTGCACGTGTGCAGCCTGCCTGGCCCCTCTCGGCGCTCCTTGGGGCGGCTGGTCTGCCGCAGCCTGCCCGGGTGGTTCTTGCCCTGCAGGTACAGCCTGGTCTCTGCTGGTGCCACTGCCCCTTTTTGGGGACCCTGCTTAAACAAGTTCGAGTCCCGTGTAAGCGCTTTCTGTCTCTCCACAGGTGTACTGAAGGACGTAGGTGCAGCACATCCCAAACAGGATTGCTTTTCCTGGTAGTATGCAGCACAGGAAGGTTGGGGAATAGCTGTGCGACTGATGTGAGCTTTGCTGTGAGCCTATTTCTTACAAAGAAAAGCCTGGTATTGACTTTGTGGTTAAAATTGGTGGAGTGGGAGCGTGGGGGTGGCTGACCCGTGACCATGTGTTAGATGGATGTCCTGCCTGTTTCATGAGCAGCGGGAGGAGCAGGCTGGCTCTCCTGGCTGCAGCCTGGTGCCTCCTTGAAGAAGCAGAACATGCCGGCTTTTCTACAGTAGTGGTGGCGGCTGCTGCTCGGGAAGGAACCCTGGCTCAGCTGCTGGGGTCAGCCCACCATGGCACATTACTGCAGAGAGTATTCCTGCTGAATGCAGATGGTGGTGCCTGGCTCCCGTCCTCCAGAGCCTGTGCCATGTCCCCCAATGCACAATGATGAGCGCTGGCCGGCCATTCAGGTGTTGTTGTGGAAGTAAAAGTGAGATCAGAGAGCTGGAGCAGAGAAAGCATTTCCTGATGTTGGTTGTTGGTGAGGAACGTGCCCTACCAAACCCTGCTGTGGGCTCCCGTTGGCTTTTTGAGGAGGAGGAGACATCATCCTGAGGAAGGGGCGCGCGTGGCTCGGCTGGAGGAATCAGTGCAAACTTCAATGTTATGAAAGGTGTCCTCAGAGCCGCAGGGCAAGGATAAATCTGCCAAGTGCAGATTTCGGTTGCTGGTGAGCTTCAAGCCCTTCTTCGCGTTTGTGTCCGGAAGAAAAACAGGTTTGAGCAAATTCCTTGGGTGTGCTGGTATCCTTCTGAGACGACTTTTCTGGAAATTCAAGAGTAAATTAGATGCATTCCCCAGGCTCTTAKCATGTATCCAAAGTAGTGCCAGTTGTGCGCATCGCACCTGTGGCTGTCTGAGTCCTCCCTTGTTTGGAGTTTGCCCGTCCAGCAGCACGCGTCAGGTACCGTGCTGCTCTGGTGTCAGTCATTCTGTGACGCTTCGGTTCCTTGTGCTTGCTCCAGCTAGAGGGAAAGCTGCGTCTGGCTGGCTGGGACAGTCGTTCATAACTGTGTGCAGTGCCAGTGCAAACTGCGCTTTTCCTCCTGCTCAGTGGTCCGTCCTGAGCAAGTTTTCTGTTTTGGGTAGTGGCAATAGAAGATGGTATTTAGGGTGAGCAAGTTGTGCATAGTGGATACTTGATACCTAGTGGAGAAAATTACACGGTGTCTGTAGTGCTTATGTGCTTAAGAGAGTGTCTGATGCAAAGTAAGTTTGCTCTACCTGCATATTATTGGGATGATCAGTCTGTAGAAGCATCTGCAGTTTTGATGTACTGATTTTGGCTGATTGCTGGAATTGGATACCTATATTAGCACTGAGCATATGCATCTAGGTTTTAGGAAATCTGTTACCTCACCAAAGCAGGAATGAGCTAGACAGGGTGAGTGGACATTAGGAGACTAAATACTTTGTTTTGCTTCAGCTTAAACAAATATGTTTTAGGAAATGAACAGTTTCAGACCCTGTCGTACATGGATAGGTATGATTAAAAATACCCTTCACTCTGTGTTAGCATGGGAAATACTGCCTGTTGTGGTCAGTGGATTGAAGTGAGCTTGCCTTGCTCCTGACCTATGTGAAAGTATTGTAGGTTGATTGTTTTGGTGCTCATCTCATCTAATTGAGTCCCAAGTTTGCTATAAACATTTCTGTTTAAACAATGAAGCAGTTCCTCTGTAACCACTGCCGTAATCCCTCTGGTCTGTTCTGAGAGCAGGTGGCAGTTTCCCTGCCCAGCAAGGCATCAGCTGCTGCTTTAACTCAAGTTGTGCAGAGGGTCCCGCACATGATGGTACGTCCTGGCCTGTCCCCAGGTGGTATGGGCAGGCAGTGCCCCATCCAGAGCAGTCCCTGGTTTTGAGTGCGCTGTTAACTGTGCCTATCTGATTGTGAGGACTTGGTAAAGGGAAGCGCTTGATTCTTGTGCTTTTGCTGTATGCCGTCTCTGTCTCTCTGCAGAACATTGTGTCCAAGAACGCTATGCAGTACCGTGGGAATGCCCAGCACGATGCACAGGAGTTCCTGCTTTGGCTTCTAGACAGAGTCCATGAAGATCTGAACAATGTAGTGAATTACAGCAGCATGCCTCCACTCAAGGTAAGGGATTTTGCTGGGAGCCAATGTGGGAGAGTAGCTGTAACTTTGCATACAGCCTTTCTTTTTAAATTAGATCTCTGTGTTGGCTTCTCAACTCTGATAGTTTGTATGGAATAAAAGCTTGGGTTAAAATACTGTTTGTTTCTGGCCCTGTGAATGTAACTAGCTGTTTCACTAATCCCTGGCAAGTGGTCCTCAATACAACCACTTGTGAATGGCCACATACCACTCTGCAAGAGCTGGGAGGCATTACAGGGGAGGGACTGCCAGACACATCATCTGGTGTGAGATCCCTGCCTTTCCTTGGGCTGCCCTAGCTACCTCACATTCCTGCATAACCACCTGTGTGAGCAGAGCGCACTTTTTATGTAAAAATCTTTTGACATTTTTCTGGTGGTTTTGGGTAAGGAGGGCACAAATTGGACAAGGAGTACTGGAGCCGTCTAATGTGGTGCACCTCCACGTTTGGATGTGCTTCTAGGGTTTATTCTTCTCTTTTAGCCACCGCTAGAGGATGACGTGCTGCTTGAGGGACCAGCCTTTCCAATCAGTAGTACTTTTGTGCAGGAACTCTTTCAAGCCCAGTACAGGTATGATATTTTGTAAATTTTGAGGCATTATTGCATGTAATGGTGACCCCAGTATAATTCTACGCTGACGCTGGCTCCCACTACAGTTGAGACTGGTGTCATTGTGTTAACAGCTGTTTCTGAATTCCTGCTGAATGAAATCTGAACTAAGATCTTGCTCCAGAGGAGAGAGAGAGAGGTTTCACTACTTCTAATTTGGTATATTCTGTGAAAATCTACAGTATGTACCACCTCTTCACCTGCCCTGACGCATCCTGAAAGCAAGCCAGTGCTCAATGGAGCAAAGACTCAGGACAACTCAGTGCTGTGAGGCTTACCCTGGCTGTTCAGAGGCAAGAGCCTGTGGCAAGATCTGGAGGTGCCTGGAGGCTGCTGGGGAGTTACGGATCCCAGACGTCTTGTAGAGTTCCTGTTATCTGGCACTTGGGAATTCTGAGCTGAATCTTTCACTGTCCCTTCAGGGTTTTCCCATGAGTTTCCCATACTGCCTGGGAAAGGGAGCTTTCTAATTTCAGAGCTAATACAAGAAAACAACCTAATTTCCAGTGCTCCTTGATGGCTTGTATCTGTGCTGCTATAAGAATGTTAATTGCTGGGCTTTCTCCCCGATATTTGCCAAGGCTTCCTTTGCAAAAGAGAAGCCTTAAGCCTGTGTAAGGTGCAGGTTAATTCTGAATGTGAGAGCTGTATTGTCTGGAGTTTCTCCCTTCTGAGTAAGAGAAATCTGTATACCTGCAGTGCTGACTGTCGCTCTTTCCTGTCACTTCCCTTCTCTTCAAAGAGAAAATCCTTCCAGGTCTTCCATGATGGAGCTACTGTTGGTGAATTACTAATTTTGCAGTGATGTTTATTAAAAGCCAAATTCAGTGACTGGCGTGAAGTCTTTTCCTGGCATGCCCTGTAATGAACTTTGAGACTAATTACTTTAAAAGGATCTAGAAATCAGGACTCCATCATTTACAGCAGCTGTGTCTATACAGCCTCTGTGCAGAGCCACTCTGTATGGAGAAAGAAGAGTAGAAAGGGGCAGCCACATTGACAGACGAAGGCTGTTATTTGTGATTTGATGAATTATCCATTCCTGATGAAATGAGGTATAACTCTGTCCTATTACTGATATTTGTACTAGGTCCTCTCTGACGTGCCCTCATTGCCAGAAGCAGAGTAACACCTTTGACCCTTTTCTCTGCATCTCTCTGCCGATTCCTTTGCCTCATACACGGTATGTAACTGTCTTGAACTTAATGTTGGCTGTTTCCCATGCATATAGTGTTGTTTAATTTGCTGCAGAAGGAAGAGAGATGTCAGCAAAATCTCTCTGGTAAGTCTTTAAAAAAGATGGATAGGACCATATGGGGCTTAAATTTTTTGCTTTGCGGGTAAATTGGAAAATTGAGCCTTTTACTTGTTTCAGAATAGCCCTTCGCCCCCACCCTTAACTTCCTATAGAATTAATTTTTGGGAGAAAAAAAAAATCTTTGATTCAGGTAACCAAAGTATTTTGCTTTTGACTTGATTTATAACATTTTAAAATTAAAAAGGGGAAAAGGATGAAACACTTTTTTTTTTTTTTACTTTYTTTAGAACAGTCTCACTGATCACTCCAATTTCAAAAAGTGAAGTTAAAAGCTTTCCTACAAAATGTTTTGCTTTTTTTGAAAGACAGCTGTTGCCAATAAAGAAAAAAGCTCCAGGGAGAAAAAAAATCCAGATAAAAATTTCAGAGTGAAGCTAGAGACGCATAGCAGAACTACCTGTTGTATAAATAAGCAACTCCTTCACCTGATGTTTTGGATGCAGAAAACTTGTATGGGTTCAAGAAGCAATGAAACAAAGTAATGAAAGAACATATTAAATATAGTGATGTCACATTTGGTTCAGAAGTCCCTGCTCCACCACCGAGTGGAGGCTAAGTGGGCTTTCCAGGGAAGGTGTCCCTGCTAGGCTAGCTGCCCCACTCTTCTCTTCCCGAGGTAGTACTTCTGGTTGCTGGTGGAGGCAGGATTGAGTGTTGAGACACAACCTGGAGCAGCTGTTCCCAGCAGCAGCTCTCTCTGAGTGCTTTAAGGTGCTGCCTCAGTCTGCCCTAAGCTGGATTACAGGATCCTTGTTGGAAAATTACGATTGCCTTGTAGTAGAGAGTTTTATTTTTAACTTTCTGGGGCTTTTTTTGAGAAGACTTTCTGCTTGTGGGATCAAGTAACACCAGTCCATGGTAAGAAAGGAGTCTTTGGAAATCAAACGTATTTGTCTGGCTGCGGCCGAGCATAACTCCAGTGTGAGGTGGATCCAGACTGCCGAGATGGCCCTGTAGCTTATGGGCAGCCTGGATGCACCCAGGTTGGGCTGACTCTCTTCGAGGAAATGCTTAGCCCAGCCCCAGCAGTGCCTCCCATGCTCTCCGCAGGCCGCTCTACATCACCGTGGTGTACCAAGGGAAGTGCTCTCACTGCATGCGGATCGGGGTGGCAGTGCCTATCTCTGGAACGGTGGCCAGGCTGCGGGAGGCTGTCTCCTCAGAGACCAAGATACCTACGGAGCAGGTAACGGGCTGGTCTCATCACCCGCATGCCCTGCCTTCAGCGGGAGGGACTGCGGAGGCTTTCATCCCATGTTGGATATGTAGGAATTGAAATTCGCTGCTCATGATTGAATGGGGGAAGCAGGGTGGTGATCTGGATCATGCTTTTCCCTGTACATTGGCTTTTTGAAACCTAGTGACATTGGGATAGCCATCTGTGGAGCGTGCAGACCTTCTGCCTGATCACCCGGTGATTCGTGCATGCTGGCAGTGAGGGAACCATTGGGCACCTGTGGGGAACTCCTCTGTAGGAAGAGCTTCAATAAAGCTGTCGGATCCCACCAAAACCTCTTCACGTACCGCCTTTACCCCAGCTTCTCCTTTATGGCAGTCCTTTTCCCTCTTACTTGCTCCTGGCTGATGCCGGGGTGTTTTGAGGAATGTCCTCTTGTAGCAGGAAAATCCCAGTCGAGAGGCAGGGCAGCTCAGCTGGACCAGGCACGGGTGGTTTAATGGGTTCTGGTTTGCTTCTGCTGACTCTAGATCGTGCTGACAGAGATGTACTACGATGGGTTTCATCGTTCCTTCTGCGATACTGATGACCTGGACACCATTCATGAAAGCGACTGCATTTTTGCCTTTGAGACCCCAGAGATATTTAGGCCCGAGGGTATCCTTAGTCAGAGAGGTAAGTAGATAACTCCACTTAATGCCCACCTCAGGTGACTAGGTGAGGGAGGCTTGTTTTGGAAAAGGATATGCTTGAGAATAGAAGTCCCACAAGTAGTTGATGTTCTGGTGTATTGATTTCAACTCTGACTTTGTCCAGACTCATTCCAGCAGACTTAATGGTGTTGTCAGCTGGGAGGTTATCAAAAAGYGATGTACACTCCTTTCTTCCTCTTCCCGGGGCTGATTCTGCAGGCCAGGCTGGCTTAATGTGAAATCTGTTGTCAGGCTTAATTTAAAGGTCTGCTAGGGACCAGATGAAGCCACTGAAATTGTGTTATTTAAAATCAGATTGCCAGTGATGAATAAACAGTCTCAGGAAYGAACAAACACTTTCTCTTTCAAAGCTGAAAAAAACCCTCAGCTTCTCTGCATCTCCCTCTCAGTGAAAGGGAATAATTGCATCCTGGGTAGACGGAGCATAATCAAAGGCAAATTTTATTATTGGAAGTAACAAGTAGGGTTTCTGTCACTTTAGYTTTTCTTGCCGGCAGACAAAGCTATGAGTTCTTGTAGGAAATTACTSTGAAAAATGAGTTAGGTGAGCACTTGCATATAATTTCTTTCTGTAAAGAAATAGTCACTGTGAAAAGTAATTGCTCTTTGAAACCTTCATACAAGTAATAAATATGGTCTTGATTCTATACTGACCTGCTCCTCTGCAGCTGGAACAGGGTTTCTTGTCGGGGGCATCAGGGCACTAAAGGCAAATGACATAACAAAATGTTTCCTTTCTCCCAATTTTTCAGGAATACATGTGAACAATAACCTGAATAACTTGAAATGTGGCACTGAGCACTCCCGAACAACATCTTACTCTCAAGGAACAGTGAAGTCTGGAAAACTGGAACAGTCCTCTACTAAACCAGCAGCAAACGACAAGATTGTCTTGCTGGTGTGTAACAGAGCGTGCACTGGACAGCAGAGCAAAAGGTGACTGGCAGCTTCACAGTTAGAGTTACTCTTCTGGCTGCTTCCTTAATTGACCTGGGTTTTACTCACTGTGTAGTGAAAACACAAGGTGAAGGAGTGACAGCTTGCATTCCTAGCTTGCATTAGGTACTAAAGAACATGTTGATCAAAAAACATTAATGAATGCAGCAAAATATTCCTAATTTTGGTGAACTTCACATAGTCCAGTGTTACTGGAAAGTGGTGAATGCAGACCAGTCGGAAGGACATACCACCTCTCTATAGAGCTATCTGGTTTCAGAGAGCAGCAAGCACATCTGACCAGATCCTGTAATGTGTGGAAACTTTTAATGGGAGTGCAAACAGTGGGTGGGGGAAGTGAGAAACGACCATGGCAAAGGCATTTGTACCAACCACGGACTGAGAACTATCTCAGCCGCTGATGTTTGTTTCACAAAAAGTTATCCCAGCCAGGTTGCAAAGCTCTGCAGCCTGAAGCAAGCCACTTGAGCACAGAGCAGGGGTGCAGCCTGTTAAAAAGGGCCCTCTTCACAGGCAGCCATAACAGTGTTTCCTCAAAGTTAAGCACCTCTCCTCTGGAGACAGGTTTTTAAATGCCTGGTTTCTGGGGAGTTTCATCCAAAGCATGCTGAGCTCTGTAGGTGCCAAATGAGGAGGAGAGTGACACGGTCAGAGTTTGGGGATCTGATTGCTGAACAGAATAATCTTTTAATTGTTCCCGCAAATGCTACTCCTTCCTGTAGGTTTGGCTTGCCCTTTGTGTTGCATTTGGAAAAAACAATTGCTTGGGATATTCTGCAGAAGGAAATTCTGGAGAAGATGCAGTATTTCCTGCGGCCTGCAGCCTGCATGCAGGTGAGGCAAATGGTTCGTCTGTTTTGAGGCTTCCAGCTCTGTGTGACGTGAACTAAAAGGGAAGCCAGTTACTTGGAGCCATAAATGTGCTGCACATGCTGAACTGATGGCTTCCCAATATTTCTTTGTGCAATAATGTCCAAGTCTGGTGTTCCACCTCTTTGGTGCTTTTGTCTACTTGCTGAAAGGTACAAGTAAGATTAGACTGATCAGGTGAAGAAATTGCATGCTTCACTTCCTTCCTTACCCCCAAGAAATACTTGAGGTATTAGTGCTGCTGTCTGCACTGGAAATCCACTGGTTGGTGGTGTTTACCTAAAAGAAAAGCTGAAAGGTTTGCTTAGTGACTGTGTGTTTCTGATGAGAACTCCCTCTGAGAGCAGAGGGGTGAAGAGGGGTGTCTTCTTTGGTCACCGTAGAGGAGTTCTTGGGTACAAAGCCTCAGCTGCTGTACCTCACCCCTCTGTTAGCTGCTTGGCGTAGGCATATTTGAGACCTTGTCCATTTGCTTTCTCATGTGAAACACACATTCTAGGATAAAGTACATGTCAGCTGGTGCTGAGAGCAGGTTTGCACATAGGTAAGTTGGGTTTGAGTCACTGAGATGGCTTCTACTCTTTTTGCAGGTTTGCCCGTTCAGCTTGCGAGTAGTCAGTGTTGTGGGCATAACGTACTTGCTACCTCAGGAGGAGCGACCCCTCTGCCATCCAACAGTGGAAAGGTGGGTTAGTCCTCGTTCTCAGGAGCAGAGAGAGGTTTGTCAGCTGGGAACTTGGTGTGTAGCCATACAGAAAGGGACAGTCTTGGTGTGGGTGTGGGGAATGGACTTCACAGGCCTGAGGAGCAGGGAAATGACTGAGTGTCCTCAAGAAGCTGTGTGAGGATTGCTCAGTTGTGTGTCATGCCATCTGGAATCTGTCCTCCTTGGAAATGGAAAAGAGAATGAAAGTATTACTCCCCTCATTGTTTTGTTTTTTTTTTTTTTTTTTAGTGACTGTTATTCTTTAGAAATGTTTGTAGATGCCTGTTCTGTAAATAAGTGTACGTTTATTTACAAAATTAATGTACTTAGGTAAATGCAGTTTGCCAACTTTGCCATGTTCTTTGCTGTATGAATTCCTTTTACTCCTTTGCCAACTTGAGCTGTGTGGGAGTGGAGGAAGGATGAAGGGCTAGTGGAGAGAAGTTATATGTGTGTAAAAGATAATGTAGGCTTCAGATTGAAAGGTGGTCTAACTTCTGTCTGCTCCTCTCTCCAGGGCATTGAAGTCATGTGGACAGGGGGGAACTGCTCATGTGAAATTAGTGGTAGAATGGGACAAAGAAACTAAAGATTAGTAAGTATGAATTAGAAAGCCTTAAAGTGTGTTCACCTTGAGAGCAATGCTTGTGGCCAACTTGGCTCTGTGTGAATGGTGCACCCTTCAGCAAACATGAGACCCCTCAGAAACTCCACCCCGTGCCCTGGCCCATGTCTGCAGGGACAGACGGGCTGGCTGCACTAGACTTGCTCCGAGTTGGAGTCCTTTTCTCTGTAGTCGGGGTTTTTCATTACGGAGCAGGCGTCTCGCCTGTGGCTCCTTCCCCCACAAATCATATTTGTGTGAGAAAGTTTGTGGTCAGTGAGTAGCTTTTTCTGTCTGAGATAAACTGGAGTTGGGTGCCCACTGAAGCTGTTCACCACTGTGTTCAACTGTGTTGCCCTGGTGGGATCTCTTGCCAGTCAGCTCTTGCTCACATGCAGTGGGACAAATCCAGGAAAGAGCTGCTGTTTGTACCTTTAGGATGGCTCCTCGGCAGCGTGGGGAGCGGGTGGATGTGCTGGTAAATGTGTTGTCTCCCTGATGCAGCTTGTTTGTGAATACGGAAGAAGAGTATATTCCAGACTCCGAAAGCGTCCGCCAGCAGAGAGAGCTTCATCATCAACCTCAGACCTGCACTTTATCTCAGTGTTTCCAACTGTACACCAAAGAGGAACAGGTAGGGACAAGACTGTAGAGCAGCCAAGACTCAGAAGGTCTGGCTGGTCCACATGCTGCCTGAACTCCCACACTCAGCAGAGTAGCTGTTTTCTGCAAACACTGATTTGTCGAGACAGGAGAATAAATTTGTAACACAACGCTAGTTACCAGTCCTGCTAACAGAGTTTCTCTGCAGTGAGGAGAAAGTTGTGGGAGGTACTGCTTTTGGGTTTTTTGTCCCCCAAATGTTGATATGAGAACTTACTCCTCTGTTCTGCAGTAGCAATGTCTTTTTCTGGCATACATTATAAAGGGTTAGAACAGCGTGGCTTCTTCACGGGAATTTACTGCTCTGTCTTGGAGCAGTTGCGTGTTTCCAAGCCTGAGCAGGGCTGGGGTGGGCTCAAGGCAACCCCCACTGAGTGGGACCCCCCAGACGGCAGCGCAGTGACTGCCAAGCTCAGTTCTCCAGAAGCATGGCTGCTCTCCTCCTCTATCTCAGCTCGTGGCGTGAGGAGGTTGAAGTGGCAGGAGAGATGGTGTGCCATAGGGCAGACTAGAGATGGGTCTGATCTGGCCCTTGCCTGGAACGTGTAAGCAATCTGCATTTCTTTGCCAGAGGTCTCTAATCTGCTGTAAAAAGGGATGGTCCTAGAGGTGGACTGCGGACCCGTGATTGAGCTTTAATAATTTTGGAGCCTCTCTTGTCACTTCTTTCAGAGGTGAGGGAAAAGTTGTTTGACAGCGTAAAGCTCTCTGCCTTCCGACTTTTCTGAGCGCTGGGCTGTGGAGGGAAGCGCATGTCTTGTTTGTGTCTTTGAAAAGACACATTCTTCTTGGTGGACAGTGAAAATCTCTGCAGTTTGTAAGTCTGTGCCATTGGGACGTAGGGAGGAAGAGGGTTTCCAGAAGGCAGTGATGTGTCAGAGATAAAATTCGAAGTACACCTGTCGTCTTTCTGTTCTGATTCTTTCTTTGTTGCTGGTTTTCTTGTGAGAATACTTTTACTCAGGCTGCCAAGCCTGCCTGCTTTTTGCCTTTGTTTTTTCTTCTCCCCCACTTGAGAGGGATTGGGATTTATAAGGTGGAAATAGCTTCTCTGCACAGCAGCACTAGCTGAATTCTGCCTTGCAGTGGGAAGTGCCACCTGCGTGAGGTGCACGTGTCTCTTTGCTTGTCACTATTTTGAAAAGCATCATTGGAAACCCTACATTTCCAATGAGCTTGATAAATGCTGGAGGTAGGTGGGGTGCAGGGGTCAGTGTTTGCACTGGGCCTGGGGCAGCAGAGGAACAGTGGTGTAGTAAAAGCTGCCTTGGAATTTGGAAACTAATACCCACTCATGCCTCTTCCTTGTAGCTTGCCCCAGACGACGCATGGCGATGCCCACACTGCAAGCAGCTGCAGCAAGGTAGCATCACACTGAGCCTCTGGACCTTACCTGATGTTCTCATCATACATCTCAAAAGGTTTAGACAGGTAAGAATATCTGCAGTGATGCTGGAGGACTGCTGCTCAGCCAGGGAGTGACCTGACTAGACCACCTCTTCAGAAGCAGCTGTTCTGCCCTATGCATTCCTCTCCTGGGTTTTTGTTTTCCCCAAGCATGGTGGCCTCACTGCCACTGCAGCTTATGCCCTTCTCTGTTTACACAGGAAGGAGACCGAAGGATGAAACTTCAGAACATGGTTAAATTCCCCCTGAGTGGCTTGGACATGACCCCTCATGTTGTTAAACGCAGTCAGAGCAGCTGGAGTCTGCCATCTCACTGGTCACCCTGGAGGAGACCTTATGGTCTCGGAAGGGATCCTGAGGATTATATCTATGACCTGTATGCTGTCTGCAATCATCATGGCACCATGCAAGGGGGACACTATACAGGCAAGTATCCTGCAATATTATGTATGTTGGATCCTTTCAGAAAGAAAACTGTTATATTTTTCTATTGAGTGCCTGTAACTTCATCCTTCTTGACAAAAGGACCTAACCCAACTAACAAGGGATGGCTGTGTAATACCGGAGGGGTAACTTTTATGACTTTGAGGAATGGAACAATGCCTGTTGACCCCAAATGTCCTACTGTACATTTCTTTCTCTGCTATTTTTTTTTCTTCAGAGTAATGTAACTGGCCTTTCATTTTTCAAAAATGCTCCTGACCGCTCAACACAGAACTTCTGTAGTTGCAAGAGGCTGTTATACATAGGAAGTATTTGCACATTGCCTCTGTGCACAGCCAGTTTATGAACTCCTCTTTGCTTCTTCCAGCAGCTCCCAGAGCAGCCAGAGATAGACAAAGTTGCTTGGTAGTTCTTAGGATCTGTATGACTTCACACAGCAGCCCAGAAAATGTGCGTGTCTGGTTTTGCCCTCTGATGTATGTCTCTGGGCTGTGTTGTCCTGGGTGGGCTCAGTCAGAAGGAGATTCACTGATGGAGGCAGACTGCCACAAGTAACAGAACGTGAAGTGAATGGAGCCACCCCAAGTGGTGTTCTGTTCTGAGCAGTAATGTTGGACAAAGAAAATCCTGTTTATTGTATGCTGGTGGCCTCAGGCGCCCATCTTGCCAGTCAGACTGGAAGAGGATCTGTTCCTTTCATTCTCCTCTGAGTCCATCATAGCAGATAAGGTCATGTTTACGTTATCATGCAGCAAACCTGAGAGTAGTAGGAGTGAGGAAAGTCTAATAGTAATGTATTTTCTCTCAGCATATTGCAAAAACTCGGTTGATGGCCAGTGGTACTGCTTTGATGACAGTGATGTTCAGCAACTTTCTGAAAACGAAGTCTGCAAGCAGACAGCTTATATTCTTTTCTACCAGAGACGCACAGCAATCCCATCATGGTCTGCTAACAGCTCTGTGGCAGGTAAGCCCTGCTGGCATTGTCAAGGAGTGGTTGTAGTTTGTCTTTCATGGATAGTTTGTCCTTCTGAAGAATTTTCTGCCCAGCTCTGCTTAAGCCCCCACTCTCTGTCCCAGAACTCAGTGAGGTTTGTCTCACTCTGCTGCTGTGCATCAGAGGCTGTGGGAAACTCCCACCTCTTCTGTTAAGACTAGCTGTGGCAAAGAGGCTGTGGAGATGGGGGAACCTCCCTCCACTGCCATGGGTAATTCTGCTCAGAGCTGCCCTTGTCAAAACCATGACATAAAAATGTGACTAGCTTACTCCCTCCAGCAGTGCTGTTGGTCTCGGGTAGGCAGCCAGCAGCTGAATGTGTTGGTTGAATCCGGGGTGAGCTGGGGGCAGATGCAGGCTTGGTGACTTGCCTTTGGAAAGGAAAGGGTTTGCACTGCATTTTTTGTGGCAGCTCAAGGACTGCCCTCTGCCTGCGTGCTGCGCTGATTCTTCTGATTCACAGCACACTGGGACAAGTGCAATTCTGTCTTTCACTTATGACCATAACTACTTCATAAAAGTAAAGACTTATTCTCTCGGCAGTATCTGGATGCTGTGGCTGTGTGGGCCATCTCCAGACTCCAGGTGTCTGTCGAAGCCGGTGCAGTACGTACCTGACTCTCAGTGGCCTTCCAAGGTTTTCATGTGTTCTGCAGCTGCATGCTACTGGCCTGATGTCTGTGCCTGATTCCTTGCAGGCTCCACAAGCTCCTCGCTCTGTGAGCACTGGGTCAGCCGTCTTCCTGGTAGCAAGCAGCCCAGCATTGCTTCGGCAGCGTCATCGCGGCGCACGTCTCTGGCTTCGCTCTCAGAATCAGTAGAGCTGACTGGGGAAAGGAGTGAAGATGATGGTGTGTATCAACACTGCAGTGTGTGGGGGTTATTGGGCCACTAGCCTTTCTGTTACAAGATCCCTACTAAGATAGCTGCAAAATACGTAGTTACAAGGGACATTTCATCTAGCAGCTGGGGGAGGCAGGCATTGTGTCAGTAGGAGCAGATGCGTTCTGGCACAGGTGAGCTTTTCTCTGGTGTGAAAGGATGGAGAAGAGCAGGGCAGGAATCTTAAGGATCCTTTCAAAGAAAGGAAATACCATCAACTGAACCTCTCAATCAAGAACTTTTTGTGTTTGTGTTTTTTCCGGGTTTCACTGCAGCACCTTTGCAGGGAGGCTGACGTGGCGCTACAGCTTAATATAGGTACTCATTGTCTGCTGCCATGCTGTAGACTACTGCTCCCAGGGAGGTGTGAAGATACGCAAATTTACTTGTGTGTGCAAATAACTGTTCAGCTCCTGGCTTTGCCTCGCATCTCCACATAGTGCCTTATAACTCTTGAAAACCTGGAGCTTCAGGGGGCAGTCTGAGCGTTTTGAAGCGAGTATAGAGATGTCCCTGCAGCAGCGTTGCAATAACTGTCAGATCTAGCCATGGTAGTTGCATTTCTAAAATGCTTATTGTTGTACTTTGTGTTTGTAAATACAAATACATTGCTTTATCTAAAGAGGTAGGAATCCTACTTCGCCTTTTACAGGATGGTATGGGAGAATATTCTTTCATACAGAAAAATGTATTTCTGGGAGCATAATCATCATTGGTGAACTCATTGCTAGCTTCAAGGACTTCCAAGGTACAGAACCTGTGTTTAGTCTCCTGCTGCTTGGGGATGAGAAGAAAATCTGGATTTTTGGTTATAGGCTTCAGAGGGAGTTACTTCTGGGTGACCGCTAGCAAATAACAGTTGTTGAATTCCTTATTCAGTTTTTACACAAGAAGCTGTGCCTGCAGCAGGCATGAAGGGATAGGCATACAATGTGGTGCAGGTGGGCTGTCTGACTTGCTTATGGAAATAGCGTCTGTGGATGGGGGGGATAAACCAACTGCAGGCTTGGCTTTCATACTAAGGATGTTTCTTTCTTTCTCTGCAGGAGGGTTTTCAACTCGTCCTTTTGTAAGGAGTGTCCAGCGTCAGAGCTTGTCATCTAGATCTTCTGTCACCAGCCCACTGGCAGCGAGTGAAAATGGTGTCAGGCCCTCGTGGTCGCTTTCTGCAAAACTGCAGTTGCGCTCCAACTCCCCATCGCGCTTCTCTGGAGATTCCCCTGTACATACCTCTGCTTCCACTCTGGAGAAGATCGGGGAGGCTGCTGATGATAAAGTCTCCACCTCTTGCTTCGGCAGCCTGAGGAATCTCTCTAGCAGCTACTTGGAGCCCTGTGATGGCAGTCGGCGAGAGCACAGGATGGCTCGCAGAGCCCCCTTGGCTGTCATGGAAGGGTCATTCAGGGAAGAGTCTGTTGTAAGGACATCTAGCTCAGATCTTTCAGATGGGTATGGTAAAAACTCTGTGCAGCCAGAGAGGAATCACCCTGCTTTGGACCCTTTTGATAACAACAATCAAATCGCCTTTGTTGATCAGAGTGATTCTGTGGATAGCTCTCCAGTCAAGGAGGTGAAAGCCCCCAGTGGGATGGGGCTGGCTGCAGAGAAGGCAGATGGCACCCCTAAGAAGGTTCACAGCTCCAAGGGAGTTTCTGAGCCAGACAGAAGTTTGAGGAAGGGAAGGACAGTCTTATCTACCCAAGAGACCAAAGTCTCTCACTCTTCTCCTCCTCCACTAAAGAGTTCCCAGAAAGTTTCCCGGTCTAGAAGCAAGACGGACTCCTCTAGGGCCAGTGGGCGACATGGGTCTCCTGCTCCCACTCAGGCTAGGAAGGACCATAGCACGAAGCCCCTTGAGGTGGCTGTCCCATCGCCTCAACAGAAGCAAAAGTCAGGTGGTTCTCCATCCTCCACAGCTGCCAAGAAAACCCCATCAGGCTCATTGACTAAGGGCTCTTCTGCTGGGAAGAGCCGGACTTCAGACCGAAGCCTCAGCAGGGAGGGCTCTAAGATAAGTCTGGGGTCAGATAAAACAAGCGTTACCAGCAGTTCAAGAACGAGCTCCCCGCGGATAAGCCACTCTAAGAGTGACAGCAGGGCAGTAGACAGCAAGCACGTGCGGAGTTCCTCTATGGCCAACCTGCGGTCTCCAAATGTTGGTGTGCGTTCTGGTTTGAAGAGGGACAGCAAGTCAGAAGAGAAAGGATTGTCTTTCTTTAAATCAGCCTTAAGGCAGAAGGAGACCCGGAGGTCCGCAGACCTGGGAAAGACAACGATGCTCTCAAAAAAGTCAGCGAGTGGCAGTTCTAAGTCAGGCAGTAAAAATGTGCTGGAAGACAAATCAGAGAAAGGTGTTGTCCCACCAGCCTCTCAAACCAATGCCAACACTACCRCAAAAGAAAAACTTGTCCCAAAAGATGCCACACCCAACAAACATTCTCTGCTATCCAGTCGCAAGTCCAAGTCTTCCCAGCTAGATCCCGGAGTCCAGTCTCCTCCTTCCAGTGGCAAGCAGTCTGCTGAAAAGCCGCTGAAAAAATTACCTTCCAGCATGCAGGTGTCTGTACGGCCTTCTCTGGAACCTCAGTGAAATGCTGCAATCCAGGTGTCTCTTCTGCTGAGAAGCTAATTTATTCTGAGCTCTTGTTTTTTTGTTCATGTGCCTAATGTATGTTTTGAGGAGAAGTTAACTGCAAGTTGTTAAAGCGCCTTTTGATTCTGCCATCAAACCAAATAGCCACAGGCAGCCAGCACTGATGCAAGTAGTCTATCTGGAGTCATTGTTGAACATGAATGCAGCTGTCCCATAGCACTTGTACAGGAGTCTCTTTATAGAAAATGCAACAACTTTATTGAGATTCAAGGTTTGAAATCTGAAACCCAGTTGTACTGACACTAGTGTGCTTTGTAGAGCTGTGAACTGATATTCCTTTGGTCTTGTTCTGAGCAGGCTGTGTCCACGCTGGTGTATGGCCTTGTTCTGAGCTGTGGAGGATGCGAAGGAAACTGGAAAGGAGAGACTGCCGCTTCTTTATGCTCTCTCTCAACCCCCTCTCCCTGCTCCCCTCCATTTTTCAAGCTTTCTAAAGGGCAATATTTCAACACTAATGTTATTTCTCAGGTATATACTCAGCCAGTATAGGAGGGACTAGCATTAGTGGATGGACAGAAAGGTACCTGTGTGTCTGTGCGTATGCGTGTCTGTAATAGATTTCATTTTTGCATTCCAACAGCAGAAAGTTTTGGATTTGTTTGGTTGGGTTTTTTTGGTTGTTTTTTTGTTTGTTTGTTTGTTTTGCCGTGAAATGTAACCTGCATTTCTTGTTGCTATGTCTATGAAGAGTTTTACTCTGTCCATACCTAAGGCAACCTCTACCCTGTCCTCTTTAATTACTTTTTCTTCTGAAACACTATAGTAAGCAACAGAAGAAATCCATAAGCAGCAGCTGGTTGCCAGCTCGTACCTGTGAAAGTGCTAGGCGGGAGACGGTTGCAGTGCCGAAGGAGAGCTGTCTTCATGCACCTGAATGGCAGTGATGCTGTTAGGACCCCTGTTCAAACTCCTGAGAAGAAGCGTTTCCTCATGTGCTCAGATGCTTAATTGTAGTGGTGTGAATATAGCATCCGTTATTTATAGGAGTAATGTTTAGATAAGCCAAGTGTCGTCCTGTCTTCTCTGCCTTCTCAGAGCGTGCTTTGAACAAGCCTCTTCGTGCGGTTTGGAGGGGCTGTACCAAAATACCGCAGAGCAGTTTTCACGTTCTCCAGAGCGCTGCTACGTTCCTCCCTTCGGCATGCTTGTCACCTTCCCCAGCAGGTCTGGCTGCCACATGTCTTAGCAAAACGATCCCCATTCTTGTTTGGATGACAGTCTCTATCAGGGTTAAAACACTACATCTAGTGACGTCTTTGTTTACATGCCCTTCTTATAGGGGAGATTCCTCAAGTTCTTTAAGATTCCTCTTAAAAGGTGGGTTCCTCAAGTCCTCTTATATACATGTGGTGTAATCTTTTTTTAATTTCATGAGTTTTTATTAATGTGCTGCTTATCCTTTATGTACAGCAGCAATCTGTTGTGTAGGTCACGACATGCAGCGGCTGGGCAGTGTGCTGGGCACACTTGTCTTCTGAATGAGGTCTTTGCCTGTCACACAGTCGTGTTTGGCAAAGCTTCCCTAGGCTTAGCTTGTGGACAGACCTATTTGTATGTCTTCTCTGTCACCGTAACAAACAGCCCTCAAACAAGTAGTGACTCTGAGCTAGTCTGTTCCGCCTCCTCTCTTGAGCTGATGTGCTAACAACCCTGCAAGAAGCCTTGCCCCCAGGTCTGCTGGGCACGTTGCTGCTCCGTGATCACTCTTTGTACTCGGCTCACCACAGCAAGCTTTGGAGAGAAGTGTTTTGGGGGTAGCTGACACCTTGGAGAAAAGGCAGCGTGTGTGTGGAGCTGAGCTGGGTGTGCTGCAGAGCTCTGGTCAGTGTGTGACGGTGAGCCCACCTGCAGTATGACCCTTGCTCTGTCCTGATGACATTCTGCAGTACTTACCTTCATGCAACCCAGAAGCAATGCTGGTAGCCTGCATGTTTTTACAATGTGCTGGACTCTGTGCCCTGGACTATGTTTTTAAACCTGAACATGACCGTATTCTTGATACATTTCTTCTCCCGGGTATTGTTTCAGTCTCATTTATTGCAGCAACAAGAAGCAAAGATTGCATTACTTGCTTCTTAAATGTATGACTTGGATTATTCTTGGATTATTTTTTGTTATATCCAGCAGAACAGATAAGACTTGCTTCACATTGTAGTACTTAAATTACTCCCTGAAATGTTGATGTTGAAGTATTTGTTTAAGGTTTTATCTGTATTAAGGTCTTGCACTGTGTTGGCTCTTCTCTTGTAACAACTCTTCTAGCAAGAATGTAATTCTGGTAGCTAGTGCTAGCTTGGTTTGGTATCTTAATAGACAGAACCTAGTTTTCTGTGTGTTTTACCATGGGACATTTGTGAAAGGTTATTTTTTTATCAAACGACATTTTCTTTTCATGCCATTGTTCACTGAAGAAGTTTTAAACTGGAAGCTGGTGTATGGTTTTTGAGGTGTTTTTGCGCCTGTATTGCATGCCTGGACTGAAGGAAATTTGAAGCCATGTCCAAATTGGCGTTTTAGCTGAACGCCAGTTCAATATGTTTGTATTTGGCGCATGAGAATGGTCATTAGAGCTCCTGTTTGGACAAAATGGGAATGGGAGGTCCTAGTGCCAGGTGTCCCAGCAGCTGATGTTAAAATCAGTCGAACCTCTGCAATCCCATGATATGTAATCTAGCTCTTTTTCTGTGTATTCCCCATAATTCCTGATGGAAATTGCTGCCAGCACTATCTACTCTGCGTATGCTGCCAAACTGGATTTCCTACCTGTCCCTCTGAAAACAGCAGCTCTGGTGCACAGACTCTTCGCTCCGCAAATGAGCATGGAGTGAGCAGAGGAGGCCGTACTGGCAGTGCCCTTGTCTTAGAGCAGATGAGATGCTGCTCTTCTGTGGTGGGCTGCCAGCACGTGGTGTGTTTTCTGGCTCAAGAGGGATTGACTTAGGGTGTCCTCAAGCAAAATGTTTTGACTTATAAGGGTGCACTATAGTTCGTGTTGAATATAAGGCACACACCAGGCAAAATGTGCAAAGCATGCCCGTGTGGGACCTGGAAAGTGCAGTCCCTGTTCTGTAGCTGTGTTGATTCTGTAACAAAGCAGTTTGGAAAGCAGCCATTTCCTGCCACTCTGCATCTCTGCTTTTTGGTATCACAGATTTCCAGTAGTGTATGAACTTCCTTGCACAGGAGAGGGTTGAAGGGTGTGGGTCCAGGAAACAACAAGGTTCACTGTGAGTGTAAAACCAAGCCTCATCGCTGTTAAAGTCATGGCTCCGTCAGTGATGTAGAGTAAATCTTTCAAAAACTGAATGTAGGTTATTGCAGGCCCTGCTTAAAGTGATTTGGGGAAAAGCAACATCAGTCTTCTCTCCTTGCTTTAAAGCAGACTTATGTCTTAGTCCTTTCATGCATAGGAATTCCTGTCCATGTGTATTGCGTTGTCCAGATGTAAGGATGTGGCACGGTACTAGGGAACGCTCCGGAGAGGGATCTTCCAAGTCCTAGATGCCAACACCACCTTGGCTTTTTGTATTGATCCTTAGAGCAGTGAAGGCTTGAGGCTGTTCTGAAGCAGCCACTTTTACATGGTCACCTCTTTTCTTAAAATTCACGTTTAGCTTCAGAAGCACTTGTGCCTGTGGAGGAGGTGGGTTCTGCCATCTTCTGAAGGTCACCGCTGGCCAGGGATCTCCACCTGCCCCTGGGTGGTGGCACGTGGGGCCTGGAGGTCTTGTGGCTGGGATCTGAGTGGGACGAGGATGGCTGCTGTCCAGGTGTGCTTTGCCAGTCGCGCACAGCCACGGTGTGTGCTGAGTGGCCCGTGGTGTGGCTGCCTATGGGGTGAGCTGTCCTGGCTTGGGGGTGGTGGAGTCTGGGACCCTAGTGCCAATGACCTGGAAGCAAAGGTTTACAGGGCAGCCTCACGCTGGCGAGAAACGCCTTGAAAGGGGGAGGTCCAGCACTGTCCCTGTTCTCAAACAGCCGTGTGAGCTCCAAGGGAAAGCAGGCTTCATGTCCTCTGAAGGGTTTTATGGTGTGTTTCCAATCAACTTTGGGTTGAAGTCACCTGCGTCGGCCATGTGTAACTCGTATTTCACATCACATCTCTAGTCTGACACTTGCTCCTGTTCCTGGAATCAGCCCTCTGGGCGCAGGAAAGCAGTGCCTTCATTCCAGTGCTAGATTCCTGCTGGAGTCACCTAAAGAAATTATTTTTACCCTTTTTGGGCTGCGTCTTTTGAATAGTGTTTAGTAGTATACAAATTATAAGCACATTTTCAATGACGTGTATTAAAGAGGCACCTTTTATTTGTATTAATCACATTTGATAGACAATTTGGTGCCTGCAGTTCTCTGTAACTTGTAAGTGTCTCACTTTGGGTGTATAAATTGTTAACCCTTTCAAACTTACCAAATATGGCTAAATAAAAAAAGATGCTTAGGATAGAAAATTAGCAGCTTAATTACAGTACACTTATTCCACTGTAAGTGCCCTCATCCATCTTAGCTGCAGGGTTGTTTGCTTTCCAAAGCTGAAACTTGAGCATGATCAACCATTTTTTCTCAGTAATAAAGGCAGTTTTGCATGGCAGTTCTCTCGCTGTACCCAAATGCATGCACTTAACTAACTATGCAAGCATCTAATACAAACCATAGACCATGCTTTCAGTATCAGAAGCTGCTAGGTAGACTCCGGAGCACTGCTTTGAGTCTGTACTTCTGTTTCTCGGTGCAGCTGCGTGTCAGCACATAGGAGCATGTCCCTGGGTTCCTGCTTTGTTTGCACATCTTTGATTCTTTCCTTTGCAGAATTCTGCATTACTGACAAGGCTGGAGTGTAGCATAACGTCAAAGGGATCTGAAATGTTGAAATGAGAACAAACTGGTTTTCTGTATTGTATTGTTTTTTCTTTTTTTAACAGGGAAAACCTGATCAGTGTTCTGTATGTAGCCTGCCATTTTCTGTGTAACTTTAATGACACGTTCTACGTTGTGAGAAGAGGCAGTCACCTGTAGCCATACGAGCACTCAAAAAAAAAAAAAAGAGGTTTTGTTGAATTTCTGTGCTAAGGGAGCAGTTGCCAGTTGTCGGCGTGCTGCCTGTACTGGTAAGGGGGCTTCTGCTTGCCTTCCCGGGAAAAGCCGTGCCGGGCCCCAGCTGCCCACGGGGGTGGCTGTGCTTCCCCTTTGTGCTCCAAAACCATGGTGGTGTTTGCTTGTCTGAGCCGCGCTCCTGTTCGACTGCAGATCCCACTGGGGTGGTTGTGCGCACAGCGTGGGGCTGGCCGGGGCCGTAGCCCGTGGGGTGTGCCGGGCAGAGCGGGCAGCTGCCTGCTCGGCGCGGCTGACTTGGGGCAGGTTGGTGTGGTCTCACGAGCAGCACGTGTGGTTAGCAAGAAGTGTAGGTCCCGGGATTCCTCCTGGGCTGCTTGGCTGTGCCCCCGCGAGGTACCACCCCGCAGCACCCTTGTCTTCACAGAGCAGCCRGTCCCAGCAGTGGCTGGGTGTTGGGCGGGTTCTTGGCCCCGTTCCCCCCGTGGGATCTCTGCCCGTCCCCCTTGGTCAGCCGGCACGGAGAGGGTTTGGAAACAACATTCCAAATAGTTTTACTGTTACCTTCTTTTGTATCTTTGTCATTTGCCTACTAATCCAAAATAATTTGGCAGTATCTAATGTTACCTGTGGAGGGAACTGAAATTTAGTTTTAATCTGTGGTGAGATGAAAGTACTACATGGTTTTCTTAATAAAAGCACCGTAAAGCATTTACTATTAGGAGCTTTATTTTGTAAAATAAAAGTACCTGAAGACTTGTACGATGTCTATATTAGGTCTAAAGGTTTAGGGAATCTTCTATTTTTTTAAAGGCGATAGCACTCCATTTATCTGCAAATAGTGTTTTTTAAAAGACACAGATTAAAACTAAGTGTAAACACAAATTCCTTTTCACTCTAGACCCTGCAGCACAAACGCGTTGCAAGAAAGTTAGTGTTAGGTTTGTATGGCATTTGTGCAGTGCAATAAGAAACCATTTTTAGGTGCTACATTGCCTTGGGTAGGGTGACACAAGGGAATACAGGCTACAAGTGGCTAGATAATTTTCTTGTGGCCTTCCAAGTATTAATTTGTACAGATTTGCTCACCAACTGTGCCTCACCATTGGTTAAAATTGAATTTTAAGTCCTGTTGCAAATGCAGTTTCTCTTCTGGACACAATGTCAGATTTTACACTGGAATATCTACAGTTCTAAAAACTGCATGTCACATCACTGTACACTGATACTGGGACGTGGGGCTTGCCCACACCTTTGATATTCTCTTCTGTATTTTAATGTTTTTGAACTGTACAGTAATCTGGAAAGCAGGCTGTCTTTACTTGGGATTGAACATTGTACCATAAATTTTAAATTATTTGAGGACAAGTGCATGAGACTGTGTCAATGCCTTTTATTATTTATTTGTATGTTTTATTATTCAAGGTGTATGCACTTTTAATATGCAGAATTTATATTTTTATGTTAAAAATCATTTTCTTTCAGAAAGAAGAGTTTGAATATGAGGAATTGGAATTAAGTGCAAAAAGGGGAATATGTAATAAAATACAATAAATTTATTACTAGGCATCCTGCCTGAGTGAGCGTTTTTCCAGGTCCGCATCATCGCCTGACAAGGCGGCAGCAGCTGCACCCGCCCGCTGCTCCAGCCTCGCCGTGTTCCCTGCTCTCGCTCGCAGGTCGTGCTGCCCTGCCTGCTCTCCCGCTGCCGAAGGAGAGCGTCTCTGGGGCAGGGTCGGTGTCTGCAGAGGGTAACCGCGGGGGGCTTTGGTGCCAGCTCTAACCACCCAGCTGGGGCGGCTCTGCCCCCGTGCTGTGCCGGCATGGGAGCGGGGCCAGGGCTTAGTAACTTCCCTCTGCATCCTGAACAGGGCTCCTCTGCGCTCCTCTTGGGAAACAAAAACCCAGAGGCCTGTTTTTGGGYATAGACTTGTGTACTGGGAAGGGGGAGACACGGGCTCCTACCTTACCCCCCCGGTGTTGTCCCTGATGCTTCTCTCTCCACAGACTGGCAGCCCAGGTCCTGCTGGTGCTCAGCCGGGGTCCCTGCTGCCGGCACATYGCGAGAGCGGGGTGCAGGACCTGGATGGAGTCTTTTTGTGCTGGTGAGTTTGGTCCATGAGCCCCATGGGCAGGGGTGTGCGATCTGGCTCCTCTTTGGGGTTCAGGGGCTCATACCTGGCCAGGCAGAGGTGGGGGTCTCCCCTGTCCACCTGGCCATGCCTCGCGTCTGGGCTCAGCCTCCCTGTTCCTGCCCCTAAAGCTCTGCGGAAAGCTCAGGCCTCTGCTTGAAGGCTGTGTCTGCCCCGGCTCCTTTCTGTCCATGGGTCTCTGATCGTGGCTTCCCGTCTGCGTTGGCCCCGTGTCCCGGGGCCGCCGGGGCTGCACTCCCTTCCCCTCGCCGGCGGGTGCAAGGCTCTGGTGGGAGCGTCCCCGTGTCCCCTCTCTGTGCAGTGCTGGTGCTGGCTGTGCTCCAGCCTGCTCCTTGTCCCCTGGCCACTGTAGTGATGCAGCGTGTGGCTCCGCTGCTTGAGGTTTGGTTCAATATTAGCCTTTTTTAATGGTTCTTTATTGAACAGGGGCTTAAACTGTGCAAGAGTGATAGTAACAGAGTGTTTAATTCTGTGCTTCTCTAGCTCTGTCCTAATTAAATATTGTTTTTTCATTTAGCAGGGTGTGCAGCGGTGGCTCWCTGGCTGTGGAGGAGAGCGTGGGCCGCTGGGCGGGAATGCAGATGGGCTGCTCCTGCCGCCTCCTCGCYTCAGCCCAGCGAGGAGGATGAGGAGGATGGAGCGAGGTGGGAGGAGGACAGGCCGTTGCTCCCGGCTGCTGAAGGGAGGACCTCTCTGTCTACGCGGGTGGCTGCATCGTCTGCAGGGGACACCCTCGGCTGGGTGAGCTGCGCCAGCTGCGGCTGCTGCAGGCACGGCTGGGCAACCATCCCCGTGGCTGCTGGGCTGCCTGGGCTCCGGTCTGGAGGGCGAATGGGGTGTGAAACGCTTTAGCAATCCAGCATGTCATCTCGGCTGAAGAACAGGAGGGAAAAATAGAAGACGTGGTTGGAGCTGCCCCGGGGCGTTTCCGCTGCGGACTCTGATCTTCCTGCTTGAGTGAGCCATCAGATTGGTGTAGTAGGGGCTGGTGCTTGTGCTTCACAAACTTGCCTTTAAATGCAATTTTTGATTCTTAAGGTTTTTTCCCCTCTCCTCTCTCCTCCTCCCTCCTGTGTACGTATTTTTGTCTTCCCACTCTTTGAGATGCAGCACCACATATGTGCCCAAATACACAAAAGCAGTGCTCCAGCTGGAGTGGAGAAGCGGGCTTGGAGGTTTGGCGTCACTGCTGAGGCTGCTTTGGTCTGGGTGGGCAGGTCACGTCAGCCGAGAGCATGGCTGGGGCAAGGCAGTCTGGCGCACGTCGTGCTATCCGGGCTCCCGTCCTTGGCTGTGGGGCTCTCACGTGGGGTTGCAGAGAGGTGACTCTGGTTGTGGACTCTCATTGTGGAGCTGTGCCTGGCTGCTGCTATTTGGTTGTCACCTTTGCTACGTTGCTACAGCAAATGTTCAGCTCTGCAGGGTGTGGGGCGGGATGGCCGGGCATTTCCCCTTCATTGGATTTGTTTGCAAGCTGCTGCTCGTGGGGTTGATCTACTCCARGAGTCAGCAAGGATAGGGGTGGGGATAAGGTGGAGAGTCTCTTCTGCTTTATTCTGGCCAGTTCTGGGGTGAGGCAGTTCTGCAATATACTTTTGGTGTGAAGAAGAGCCTCAGCCCAGCCTCCTTATGCCTGCAATAGCTGCTTTTTCCCTATAAATCTTGTTGCCTTCCTGTCTCAGGGCTGTAGAATACTGTCACCTCTCCAGCCCTGGGGACAGCAGTAAGCTGCACCACGCTGCATGGTGCATTGGTAATCTCCAGCTCTCTGGACAGAACGGGGAAAGGGCAGCTTTGCCCCGGAGCGCTGGCTGGAGGGGTGTGGAGCTGCTGTCCTTTCAAACAAAGCCGGCAGGATTGTGCCACAGCGCTCGTCCCTGCCCTGCTGAGATGATGGGAGTCTGGCCGGGAGCCCAGCACCTCCCTGATAGCGGAGCTCCAGCTGAAGTGAAAGATTGCGTATAAGGGACTGCTCTGCCTTTCTCCTGATTGCACTGAGCTTTCTTAAATTACAGCGCTGGTGCCTGTGATTGCTGTGGTCTTCCAGCAGCCAGTGCTAGAACCATGGGCCAGGTCTGGGAGCTGCAGAGCTGTGGCCCAAGGGGTCCCCAGCTGCACATCCCTGGGGTGTCAGGGCACCGCCGGCCGCTTCCAGAGCGGGCTGGGGGGGCAGGCAGTGCATCTGCCCCTGTGCCTGCAGGGGAGGGCGCTGGGGGCCGCTGCTCCCACCCCAGTCTGGGGGCACAGGGATTCCCGGGGGGCTGTTACAGCCGGCTCTGGTCCCCGCTGCAGCCTGGGACCTGCCTCTTCTCCCCGGCTGGTGCGTTTCCCAGCTCGGGACGTGGGGCGTACGCTGCTCCCTGCCTGTCTGCGGTCCCCAGGTCTGACTGCCAAGCCCGAGTCTGGTTTCGGCGCAGTGGCCGGCTGGTGTCCCCAGCATAGAGCATGGTGGCTCCTCGAGGGGAGCCTGGCTCTTCCTGGGGCAGGACTGGTCCCAGCACTGAAAAACCAGTTTGCCAGCCCTCCCACGCTGTGGGGCCAGGGTTTGTGGCTGGGGGCTCAGGGCTTCATCTTGCCTGTCCAGCGGCCGAAGGGCACAGCGAGGTGGGCAGGCTGCCGTCGGCACGGGGCGCCGTGTCTCAGGCAGCAGTAAGCTTTGGAGTGACATGCTGATTGTCAGTGCGTGCCGTGTGCCCCTGCTGCGGTGCTTACCACCCGGGGCAGGTGGGGGTCACCCATGAATCCCCCCTTGGTCCCCAGATCACAGATGTGTCACCAGCTGTTGCTGACCTCCCATCACCCAGCTGCAATTATAGCAATATTGAAGTTAGCTTGTTTACCAAAAGCTGTGCTGTGTTACCCCTTGCCCCAACCTGTCCCCGGGACTTGGGGGGACACAGGGGCACCACCAGCCCACGCTGTGGGACTGCGCATGCAGCTTTCGTCCACGTTTCCGTCCATCCCGCTGGGAATGGTGAGCCAGAGCTGAGCCTCCTGGGGCTGCCCACGGGCATTGGATGAAGGAGCTGGTGGCTGTGCTGGGCAGTCACAGCATACCGTTCCCATCCTTTTATTGCATACCACAGAGAGTAATTACTCCACGTCTTGTATGGAAATGGGGATGACAGATGTCATATTAAATCATAGGGTCATCACTTATTTATAGGTGATTACATTAAAGAGATATTAATATAGCCAAAGGCTTCGCAGAATTAGAGTTAATATTTTTTTGTTTATTATATTTGCCAATATTTCTCTAATCCAGCCGTGTTTTTATGGCCACTTATTAAATAGAGAGCCCGCTGCAGTTCCCTTAACCTAGCTGGGAGGGTGGCAAGAGGACAATTGGAAAACACTTGAGAACTTTGATCTTCGAGTGATTAAATTTTATTGCCTCCTTGTTTATGAGGGGCCGAGGGCAGGTGCTTCGTGCGCTGTGAAATGAAGCAAGGGCGGGTTAGCACCCGAGCGGTTATTAAATCTGGGTCAGCAGGGGAGGCTGTGTCTGGGCGCAGAGCTGGGGCTCGCAGATGTTCAGGTCCTCGGCCGGGATTACCGCTGTGCTAAGCCGGGATTAGATTACTGCGAAACGAGGCGCAGATTTCTGACACCCCGGGGAGGCGGGGGTGTCCCGGAGAGCGCTGGCCCTGGGGGGCCAGGCTTTCTGCCTTGTCCCTGTGCCCTGGGAGCCTGGTCTTGGGCTGGCGAGGCACCCGTCCCACAGGGCTGCAGCTTGCCTGCTGCCGGCTTGGGGCCACCAGCGGACCCCCAGCTGATGTGCAAACCAGAGGAGCCAAGAAAACCGCTTGTTCRGCTGGAGGGCCCGACCCGGTGGCAGTAGCGGCTCCACCGTGCGAGGACGGGTGCTGGTTGTGCCGAGGGCGCGGAGGATCGATGTGCGAGGAGCTGCCCTCGCAGCCTGCAGGCAGCTGCTGTCTGTTGGGATATTTATTAACACCTAGCTGCCTCTGAGAGCCAGAACAAAACCCAATCTTTGGGGGCCGTCAATAAATTATAACATATTAGGCACTGTCATCCATACCCCTGGACTCTTAAATTTTGTTCTAATTAGAGTATTGCTTTTCCTTTCTCAGCACTTTTTCCCCTCTGCTGGGTATCGATCCTTTCTCTGTGGGGATCTGACCAACTGTTGACAATTTATGGTAACATAAAACTAGTACCTCTTATAGCAAAAACCCAGCTTTTAATAAAAACCGCTGACACCAGCCTCTCGCTGGCAGCCTAACCTGATTACCAAATGGATTTAGCAGTTAAGGCTGTGCTGATGCCCTGGTCGTTTTGCACATAGGGATTTTTACTGTAACACTTAACGGGCTTTCAATTGTCATAATATTTCATAAATACATACGTACCTAATTGAAAGCTTTGAGGCCAACAGGAAGTCCTGAGAGCGCTCCTGAAACCTCGCCTGGCTGGTGGACGCGAGTGCCTGTCTGACGGTTAACGGGGGCAGGCGTAGGGTTGTAGTGTTGGGTCGCTGAGGAAATCRCTCCTTCCATCTGCCCGGGGGAAGCTTCTGTGCAGGCTTTTGTCATATGCAGAGAAGAGACTGACAGTATTTGGGAGCCGTAGTGCCCTCCTATTGACACCAGAGCATGGTGTTATGCTGATGAGAGGTGTGCTCCTCAGTGTGCCGGCCCTCGGTCCATGGGAGCTTGCTGTGCCTTCCTGGCCGTGGAGGTGGTGGCTCTGTCTCCTCTGTTCTTGCACCTGCAAACCTGTGTAGAGGCTTTGCAAAGGCTGTAATGCCCTGGTCTTGGCTCTTCCTGATGGCGGGCTGGCTGGCAGCTTGGAGCTGGTGGTGCTTAATTGCCCTGGAGATGGGAGAGCTCGAGCACCCTGCGGGGCTCCTCCCGCCCGTGCCACCTCCCCTGGCATGAGCAGCACCCCAGGGTCTGCCCCGTGGTGTGGGGTGACGGTCACAAACTTGGGGAGCAGAGACTGGCCACTGCCACAAAGCAAATGATTTTGCAGCTACTGGGGTTTGCTCACTCATTGAGGCCCTTCCCGAGGCTCCCTCCCGGCTGGGAGCGCTCGCTGTGTTGGTGCTAGTCCTGCCACCTCTTTTCTGGAGATGTTTAAATTGGGGAAATGAGCACATTGCTGGCTGCTGGAGCAATTTATCAAGGCACCGCATGACCCTTTTTCCACATTAGTTTCATCCCGTGAAAAAATAATAAGAAACTGCACGTCTAACATAATGACCTGAATTTCTTAATAAACGAATGCAGTGAGGATGGCTGTATGTTTCCACTCAGTCTGAGCCAAACTGTGATAAATTGATCCTTCTTGAAGGTATCGAATATTTCTCAAACTATTCATCAGCCCCAGTACAAATTCCTCTGTCGGCCCTAGCTGACATCTGATTTTGAACACTTCTTCCAGGCCCCAGTGCAGAGGAGTGGCTGCTTGGGAAGCAGGGACCTTATAATTTTTTAATGCACTGCAGTTCCTGGGCTTATGGAATATTTATAATGAAGTCATTATTTCCCAAACAAGCTGGAGCGTTTGCAGGAACCCCTGGTGGGGGGATAACCCAGCCATCTCCCGTGCCCCTTCCCTTAGTGGCTGAGGGTCTGGCTGGGGTGTCCTGGCCCCAAATACCGCAGGACCTGGGTCCCTAATGTGCCTCTGGCTGCATTCCCCTGCCTGGAGCTTGGTCTCGTTGCTGTGGATGACAAGGAGCTGGTGGCCAGCGGGCAGGGACAGGGATGGGGATGGCAGGGGACAGGGGTGCTGCTGTGAGCGGAGGGCTTTGATGCTGGGAAGCCTCCAAGCCCTTGCACTTGTCCTTGCTCCAGCTCCCCTGGCCCCTTTGCCGCTCTCCTCTGTTGATGAACGCTGGTGGCGTTGCATGTCGAGGCTGGTTGTGGATTCCCAGACCCGTGGGTTGTCGTCCTGCTGCTGTGTCCCCGCAGGCTCGGCCGCGACAGGGGCATGGGGTCCCTGGGAGCCGTTGGTGGCCGCATTCTTCTGGGAGCAGGCGGCACGGTGGCAGCCCAGCTCCTGCTCCGGGGCCGTGTCGCTCCCCGGGCATCCCGTTACTCCCAGCCCCCTGCGCCGTCCCTCCCAGCCCGCATCCGGGGCTGAACGCACTGTCTCTGTGTAACACAGCGCTATCGGCTTGTTCTTCTGGGTGTCACCAATACCGTAACATCTGCTCTCCCTACCATTCGCTTCCGTCTAATTCTTTTTTTATTGAAATGAGTTTAAATTGTCTGAGAATATATTAGATTACTCTCTCCCTGCGGTTAGCACGCTTGTACAGATGTGAATAAACCGCACAGTTAGCAGTGCTCGCATGCACTCTCGCTCCCTTTTTTAATCTAAAAGAAGCCGACTCCCTGGAGAACTGGYGCATTTCCTAACGACCTTAATGAGTTTCCATAGCTGGGGTCAGATTATCTAGAAAGGTGGTAATGGCGGGGCCGGGAGGTGGTTCTCCCTCCACTGCTGCGCCACTCCGATAGCTTTGTACTCCAGACCGTAAATAAAGCAGAGTTTGATAGCTCTGCCTGGGTCTGTGATGAATACATTTTCTCCTTTAATAGGCAGAAGTGTGTGTGTTGCAAAGCAATTCATGAAGCCCATATGACAGTCTTTAAGCATTTTAATATTTTGCAAATGATTTATCATTGGTAACGAGCAGATGATATACTCCACTTCAAGGGTATGGATTATCTATTAAAGTCCACGCATAAAAGGCATCTGCAAATGACATACTGCTGCAGAAGACGGAAAGTACAACTTATCTTTTGCTTTACAGGAGGGGTCAACAGCTTCTGCCGCAGCTCAGGAGATAACCGGCCTCCCTGCTCGCTGCTCTAATGACATCAGTAAATATCTGCTGTGGTGGGTCCTGTGCCGTGCCGGCACCGATCCTGCCCCTGCGCTGCCTTTGGAGGCTTCAGCCCATCGAACTGGAGCTGATTTCGTGCCTGGTTAAGAGCAGAGGGTGGTGCTGATTCACTCCCGCCACTGGATGGGTTTATGGGCTGTGATACCATCTCTCAGGGCTCTCTGTGCTCCGAGGAGCGCGGGAGAAGTCTGCTTTATTTATTTATGAAGCAATGCATACAGTGGGGCTGGTTGCACTGTGCGCTGCCAAGGCAGGCGGGGGGGGGCTGCGGGGGGGCTGCCCCTGTCATGCCATCTGCACGCCGTGCTGGGGGGATTGCATGTGTGTGTGCACACACGTGTCTCGTTGCCACTGGGAGGTGCCCATGGCCCAGGCTGCCCGCACTGCCTGCAGCCCCGGTGCCCCDGCGGTGCTGGCTTCATCCCTCGGGGATGCGCAGCGGGGCTGAGCAGCACGCCGGGCCCTGGGTGCCCGTGGTGGGTCTGCCCTGGGCTGGCAAGGCCCCAGCTGGAGCTGGTGCTAGCCTGGCGATGCACTGGTGCCAGCCTGCCCCACGGCCGGTGGATCAGCTGCTGGAAAAGGCTTTGCTCTGCTCTTGCCTGGGGGRTCTGGGGGGCACGGGGGTCTCACCGGTATGGTATGCGTGGGGACGGAGAGCTGCTACCCCCCCATTTGGAAAAGAGCAGGCTGGGGCTTTGGGGCTTAAGGCTCACCCTGGGTGCGCCTTGGAGCCAAGAGCAGAACTGCGAGCGCGCAGTGTGACGCTGTCGTAGTGTGATGCTGCATGGTGTGACACGTGGCGTGACGCTGCGCCCGGCCCTGCGCCCCGGCTGCTCCCTTCTGCAGAGGACCCGCAGCACAGGGCATCCCTCACTCCCCCTGAAATGCCAAAGTAGCAGAAGGAGCCGTGCCGCCTGGTTTTGCCAAGACCTGCTGCCCCTCCTCCCTTCGTGTCCCGGTGGGCTCAGCAGCCCCGAGGGAGGTGCCGGCTGCAGGACACGTAGCTCTTTGCACACCTCAGTGCCGACTTTGACCCTCTTTCCCGTGTTTTGCAGTCGGTGCTGCCCATCCCGGTGTGGCACAGCCAAGCTCTGGGGCCAAGTGGGGCCTCATGGGCTGGGGGTGATGGTGGCAGCGGGACGTGTCCCCCGGGCGCTGGGCATCTCTCACGTGCACCCCTCGCTTTGCTGCATGGGCGGCCGCAGTGGCTCGGTGGTCGCAGGCAGAGGCGAGGCGGGACCCTCGCTGCCGTGTGGCAGCTGCCGCTGGTGTGGGGAGGGTGTGTGTGCTGCGTCATTGCCATGCTGGCTTTGTTACGGCGAGATTGATGCTGGTTATTGGGCTGGGAGTTTTATCACCTGAATGTTTCCTCTTAGCTCCTGAAACCAACTTGAGCCCAGATTTATTACCCGGCAAATAAATAAAAGTGCAGGTTTATTTTGCCTCCTTGTTCATCAGAAAGGAATGAAAATGTAAGCAAAATATTAAAAATAAAATAGACTCAGTTTTACTTTAATTGACCTTTGATTTTTAACTTAATACCTTCCCCATGTTGCTGCTTCAACCTTTAATTTCTCTTGGTGAAGTGGCTGTGTTCAATGATTCATTCTGTCCCGAGGCAAAGCACACCCTGTAATTGGTTTTTAACTTCCTGGAATGTCAAAGCCAGGATTGAAATTTTACGTATCACACCACCAATTCAATACTGGCTTTAATAATAATGTTGCAGAAAGGAAGGCAGATTTACAGCTGTAGAAAAATGTAATCAAATTTTGAGCCAGAATGCAATAAGTCCAAATGCTAGTTTTCATTTGGAAGCTTGTTAGATAAATGTGGTATCACCTGAGTGGTTCCCAGATCATTTCTGCCGCTCCCTGCCACATCGAGCGTCACTGGTGGGCATGGGGGAGCTGCAGGAGCTGCTGCCTGCGGCGCTGCCCTGGGCTGGGGCAAGACTGGGTGCAGGATGTGCATTGGCATGGGGCACCCGGGCGTGTGGGGCGGCTGCGCGGGTACGGGGTGCCCCCCGCTGCTCCCCGGTCCTGCAGCCCAGGACAAGCTGATGGGAAGCGTGTGGATGGGAGCCACTCGTGATGGCATCTGCCCCGAGCGTCCACCTCGGGATGGAGCTGCGCTGCAGCCGGGGTTGCCGGCCCGTGCCCGGGCGATGCTGTGGTGCCCACTGTGGAGCCGCTGCCACCCTTCTGCTCTGCCAGCTGGGGTGCTTTGGGGGGGGCACCCCTAATACACTGCAAATGCCAAATAAGTAATCGATTCTGGCCAATTAATGCCTGATAAAAACTAATAACCCTTCTCTCCCTTTCTTATTACCAAATGACCTCCAGCAATCCATTAGTTTAACAAATGATATGCGAGTGTTCAGCATGGCTAATGACTCTGGATTAAACCCAGTGACACCTAATTCATCAGTGCGCTCCTGCACCGCAGTGCCCATTATGCCTTGCTCTCGTCCATCACCGCTGGTTTCTCACACCACCAGTCGGTGAGCTCCTGGCACCCTTGCACGGAGGTGGCTCTGGGGATGCTGCAAGCTGGGCGCTGTGTCCCCCCATCCTCTGCTTGCTCCGGCTGAAGCCACCAGTGCCTGTGCTGGACAGGACCCCGCTTCACCCGGCAGCCTGGTGCGGCCGCCCCACACTGCCTTCAGGGGGGCCGGGACTTCAGGAAAAGCCATCTCGGGGTTCAGGGACCCTACAGCCCCGTGGTGCCTTGTGCCGGCATGGCCGAGCAGCCCGGTGCCATGTGCCTGTCGGCCGGTGCATCTCCCCGCTCCACCACCCGTGCTGCTGCTTGTGGCTCCACTGTCCCTGCTCTCTACTTATGCTGTCCTAAAAAGCTAACTAAGCTGAAATTATTTTCTTTCCTTAGAAAAGCCTTTAAATAATGTATCGCCCTCACTTGCTGTTACTGAATGTTTTAAAAATCCAAGGGACTTCTCCTTCTTGCTCGTGTATTTGCATCTGTTTGTTGCGGGGCCATGAATTACCCTTGGCAGGGATCATTAGAAATTCCGTTTCAAGGCCGCTGCCCTGGCAGCCTCACTGCAGCCGGCGTGCCAGGACGCTGGGCACCGCCTGCACTGCAGCGGGAGGTGGGTGCAGAGCGGCACTGGGCAGGTAGGTGAGCAGCAGCCTGGCCGGCTTGCCGCTGGCAGGAGCCCTGAGCCCACTCATTGCTGGCCCAAGGGGCTGGGCACCGGTGTTGGGCACCCACCATCCCTGGCACATCCAGCTTTGGGGTGTGCCATGCGTCACTGCAGAGCAGCAACAGCTTCRGGGGCACCCATGTGCTGCATGTTCATGCGCAGTTGTACCTGAAGTGTCTCGCCGTCATGCTGCCGGAGGTCTGCTCGGTGGGCTTGTGACCCTCATGAATAGCCGCGCTAGAGCTGCAGGAGCTGCTGGCCACCAGCTCAATTTTGATGTTGCGCATCACACTACATTTCCTGCGTCAGAGATGCAAAGCGCAGCACTGACCCGGTCTGGAGCAGGCATCTCCATCCCCCCAGGCAGGAGAGTGGCKGCGGGAGGGTGGCACCCCTGGCTCTGAGCCATTAGCAAGGGGGATCACCAGCACGGCTGAGACGGGGCTGGCAGGGGCCTCATCCCTTCCCCTCACCTATCTGAAGGCAGACGGACACTGGAGGGACGCTGGCAAGGGCAGTGCCCGGAGCCCCCAGCCCAATCCCCGAGAGACGTCCCCACAGCGGGGCTCGGGGGGTGGCCGAGGGCGTAGCTGTGGCTGCCGCCCCCCAGGTGCATCCCCCGTGGCTGAAATCCAGCCCCGGCCGCTCCAGAGGAGCCGTTTCCCACCCACCCGGGTGCCCGCAGTCCTGGCTGGCCATGCAGCTCCCCGTCCTGCATTCAAGTGACAGCAAATTTCAATTAAATTTGAACTACTGGAAACAGAGCCCCTAAAAACATCCTCCAAAGAACTGTACTTCCTGGGAAATGGTGATAAGAAGTTGCCGAAGGAAGGATAATTAAATTAGGGGAACTGTCAGCAAAGCAAAGACGTCCTGTCCGGAGCAGTGAGGGAAATGTTTTCCTTTCTGTGTCGGTGTCGGATGGATTCTTGTGTACTCTGCGAGGTTTTAAATATTATAGTCAAAATTAACCTGGCATTTATGAGGCCGTCAGGGCTCCAGTGCTCACATCCCATTACGTGGTGTTCCTGCAGGCCAGCGCTCTTGGTCAGTTGGAGGGAGTTCACATATTTGAGTCACTTTTCTGGCTGGCTGAGCAGCCAAACTCATTTGCAACCTGAATTTCACAGGAAATTAAGCTCTCCCAAAAGGGCTAAAGAAGATATGAAACTGGGTAAATGTTAAACCTGCTAGAAATTCCTCCCATAAAGTTCCTTCCAGATACATTCCCCTTGTCCCTGAAGTGACAGTATTTTTGAATCATGTTTCCATAAAGCATGGGCACTCCCGGGGGAGGCTGCCCAAGCGGCACAGTCAGCCCCTGCCACGGCCGCGGGGGCCCGGGGGAGCCGT
Organism: Phoebastria nigripes; assembly: GCA_035582835.1. Lineage (NCBI taxonomy): Eukaryota > Metazoa > Chordata > Aves > Procellariiformes > Diomedeidae > Phoebastria > Phoebastria nigripes. The sequence goes on from JAYKAV010002833.1 coordinate 3,085,815, forward strand.
GGAGCGTGAGCTGCCGCTCAGTCTGGTTTTTAGACCCTTTGGGGACTGCAGCGCCCGGGCTGGGCTGGGCACAGGCTCCCCAGGGATTTGGGGACGGGGATGGGGGGTGGGTTATCCCTGCCTGCACATCGTGAGCCAGCCTGCTGTGCCAGCACATCAAACGCCGAGACGAGGCACTGTATAAATATTACCTCAAACTCCCCAGGTTGCTTTTCATGTCGGACCACCGCCTTCCAGCTGAGCCCTTTGACTGCGCTATTAGGGTACGTGCACAGCAATTACTCGGGGTGGCAAAGGGCTGCTGAGCGGAGGTGCGTCCGGGGAGGAGGAGTTGCGTGAGGTCCTGCCTGCTGCCTGCGGGTGAGGAAACCTCTCCACACTGCTGCTGCAGGGCTGCTGTGTGGGGCAGCAGTGTTTTCTGAGCGACAGGAGCTGTCGGGGTGCACGATGCCCCAGCGGCTCGTGGCCCTGCTGCTCTGCACTGGTACCCAGGTAGGGGCAGAGGTTGGCAAAGTCCTCCCTCCGCTGGCCGCCCGGGGGTGGCTGGGGCATCCGTCCGTCCGAGGCTGCAGCTGAAGGATGGCCCGACACCACGGTGATGGGTGCCTGGAGCAAGAGAGCGGGATGGTCTGCACAGCTCGGCATCGTGCTGTGCTGGCACAGGCTGGCCTATGCAGCCGCGCTGTGCTGTCGTACCTGTGCACTAGCGAGACCCAGCTCTCCCCGGGCCGCTCGGCACTGAGGGCTTCCAGCATGGCGATGGCTGAAGAGCCTTTCCATTAGCCTTCCCCAGAAGTACTGGCCCTGGGGGCAATGGCTATTGCCCAAGAGGTGCTGCAGGAAGAGAGGACCAGGTGAGGCCCTGGAAAGCAAGGGGGAGTGAATGCAAAGAGGTCAGTGTGAAGCCAGTGCACAGCGTTCCCAGAATAGCCAGTAATGGGCTGGGGATGCGAGGTGGCTGCAGGAGGATTTTCCTTCCTGTGGGACAGGCTCTCCTCTCTGTGTGGGGTTTGTCACAATCCCAGTGTGATGCGTGACCCCATTGGAAGGCGGCACGGCACACAGGGCTGTTGTTTCTTCCACGCCAGCGGTGAATCACAACGAGTGTTTCTCAGCCTTCAATTAGCTTTGGCTTGAAATCTTCATCCCTCTCCAAGGCCATCTCCCGAGCTGGCTGGAGGGGTTYGGGAGCTGCCGCGAAAGCCTTCGCTCATGCTGGCAGGGACCCCAGGGGCAGCTCTGCTTGGCAGGACACCGCGAGCGCTGGTGCTGGTGGGGCTGGGTGGTGGGAGATGCTGGCTTGGGCAGGGAGCAAGKGCTGGGACCGGGCGCTGCCAGCCCCTTCCCACCAGCACCGCTCCCCCCCGGCCCGCCCGGCACGGGGGAATGATGAGTTTGGGAGGCCCCAGCGGGGTGATGATGCTCTCTGGGGAACTTGCGGCCCCCTAAGCCGGAGAGCAGGAATGTCTTGCTGCTTGCTGGGGCCGYGGCCGGCTTGGGCACCGGCTCTTTCTGCCAGCCTAGCGCTTTCTCCTGCTGCCGCTGCCGTTCAGGCTGGGGCTGGGAATACAGTAAAGAACAGTGTAATATATGGAAATGAATCCCCAAACTCATACTGTGTCTGTTTTGCATGATTGGTTTCTATTAAATTACTGCTGTGCAAACACGCTGGCAGAGCCCAGTGGGTTTCTGCGTTCTCGAGAGCGGTAGTCTCTGCGCCAGCTGCTCCAAGACGTGTCTCCCGCGAAGAGCCGCTTGCACGATTGTCCTCTTGTTCCCTCCTTTGCAGCGTATTACTTTCTGTGATGATTCAGCTTCGAGCCTCTCATTCGCTTTAGGGATCATTTAATATTTAAATACTTGTCACCAGAGCTGGAGGCTCTGAGTGCAGTCAGCGAGGGGTCTCCTCCTACCAGCCCCCGTTATGCCAACGGAGCCGCACATGAGCACCGGCAGGGGACCAGCCCCCGCCCCGGCCGGCCCCACAATGGCAGTGAAAGCAGCGCTCTTAATTACAGAAAGCCCATTTTCAATTCTGTTTCTTCTCTTACTTTGTCTTTTAATCCTAATTACAAATAATCTTAGATGTCAGTCTGAGGAGCAGAGGAGCTAATCTGATGTGACGGTCAAATTGTCTCTGCCGCCGCTCACGGGTTTGGCTGTGCTTCATGCTGGGAGTGGTGGGACCAGCTCTGGCAGTTGAGTCCTCCCTCCGCCGGCTGCCCGGGGGTGGCCGGGGGGTCCGTCCGTCCGAGGCTGCGGCTGAGAGGGGGCCACGTTCCTGAGTGCACCCCTGGTCTCCTGCAAGCCGACGCTGCCATGCCCATCAGTGCCGGTGGGGCTGCGTTCGCCAGGAAACGAGTGATTCCTTGGGCAGCCATGGAGGATACGCAGCTTGACCAGGGGCCGGTGCATCCCCCCACGCTCGCGGCTGGGGACAGCTCTGAGCCAAGGCGACGCTCCTGGAGCAGAGGGCTTTGGAGCGGCAGTGGCTGTTTGCAGGTGGGAGTCTGAGGGGCTGAGGTAAAAGCTCCCAGCCCAATTTGCAGCAAAAAAAGCTGAACAGCCCCGAAGACCACTGGGAGAAGGATGAGAAGGGCTTCCCAGTCTTGTAGGCTTCCATCCGCCAGCTCCCGCCGCTTGCCCCATCACCCTGACACGTGCCCAGCAGCTCCCGCTGCCCGCGCTGCTGCCCCGCGTGCCGGGCGGCTGCACGCCCCCGCCGGGAAGAGCTCTCCGGGCTCGCGGCGCGTTCTTGCCGGCCAGCCGCCGGCTGCGGCAGCGGGACTGCGACAACTCCTCTGATGTCAGCAAAGCTCGCTCCTGCAAAAGTTTGTGAAAGAGGCCCCAGCCTAATTGGTGCTATTGCCAGCACTGTGGCTAATTCTGGTGTTTTACAGCACCAGGGCTGTGTTTCCTATTGATTTCATAGGTTGCTAATGGTCTTTTTCGTACAATAAGAGGCTTTTGTGGGAAGAACTTAATCCAGTCCTATCGCAGGGTGAAATTGCACAGCTTACTGCATAGATTTCCAGGACGTGATCTGCTTTAATAGCAGAAGGGGTTTTATCTAATACATTTAATGCTCCAATATTTTTATGGCACAACGGGTCCTAATTGAGCTGCGTTTCTGTACCAGGCAGGCGGGAGGCCGGGGCTTTGCCGGGCGGGGGGTGGAAGCTGTTGTGGCATGTGGTGGCTCATGGGGACCTTTGCGGTGTGACCATCACCTTCACCAGCTGCTGTGCCAAGCCCCGGTGCTGCCACGAACGCACGTTATTAAGGTGAGCCTCACCGTGGTGGCGAGGCTGGTGCTGAAGATGACAGAGCTGTGCAGAGAAGTGGAACTTTGTTTTCCCCGGGGCTTAATTTTTTTTCTTTCCTATCTCTGGCGTTGCTGCTCCTGCCGCCGTGCGGTGAGCGCTGCTTGCTGTCGGGTTGGGGGCTGGGGGGGCAGAGCCCCGTGCCAGGCGGGAGTGGTAGGGGCTGGGGTGCCGGTGCACGGTGCCAGCAAGCAGCGCCAGCACGAGCACGGGGTGACGGGCACTTCTTGGGGCAAGGGGTGCTGGGGCAGGGCTAGGTCCTGGGAACTGCAGGACATGCTCTCCCGCAATGCAGGGCAGGCAGGACGTGCTCAGGGCAGGCAGGACATGTTCGGGGCAGGCAGGACATGTTCGGGGCAGGCAGGACGTGTTCGGGGCAGGCAGGACGTGTTCGGGGCAGGCAGGACGTGCTGACATCGTGATGCAGACGTGCTCTCCCCAGGATGCAGGACGTGCTCGTGCTCGCCTGCGATGCAGGACATGCTCACCCCACCACGCAGGTCGGTGTGGGCTGACCCAGACCTGTTTCAGCCGCGTTTGAAGCAGTTGGGCCCGTCTTCTCCAGGGCTTACGGTGGCCAAGAGCAGAGCTCTGGGGGCAGCGTGCACACAGGGGATGGGGCTGTGCTTCTGCCTTTGAATTAAGCATACAGGAGATATCTAAATGGATTGTGACGGCCAGGATTAAAGGTTAGGAAATTTCTCTGTGTATCTTATGTAAATGAGGACTAATGAGGTTTTCATGATTACCTTTAATTAGCTTTTCCACAAGTAGTGGTGATCTATATGGTGTGAGCCTGGACAGATGACACACGCAGATACACATGCAGTGGAGGACCTTCATTAAAACTGTTTCTAAAAATGAATCTGCAATATGCAAATTACCTATTAAATGCTCAAGATAAAGATTTTAAGGGGGAAAAAAGGCACAAACAAAGCACCAGCTCCGCAATACCTCCAGGGTGCGGTGTGCCGGGGCGGCAGGCACTGCTGTCCTTGTGGCCGTCCCGCACGGGTGAGTCCAGGGTGGTCCCGTGCAGAGCAGCCGTGCCCTGCGCCAGCTGTGCACCCTCCGTGGAGGGCCTATGGTCCCAGGGGATTCCTGCAGAGGATGCTYGATCAGCCGTGGCCATGGGTGCTGGGCGTCCCCTCCTCCCCTGCCCCGTCTTGCTAGCTGGCAGCATCGCACTCTGGCAGCGTCACCTCCTGCTCCGCTGCACGCCGGGGACACGTTGGGTGTGGGCGCTGAGCTGCCCAGCCTGCCTGCGGGCAGCTTCTCGGAGCCTCCCGAGCGCTGCAGAGCTACCGGCAGTGCTGGCAGTGCCTGGGCAGACCCCGCACCTCCGCGGCCTCCTCCAGCCTCAGCCTCTGCCCTGAGCYGCCCTTGCTGCCTCTCATCAGAAATGGGGCTGCAGGGCTGGCGTCTGCCAGGCAGCAGCGTGACCGCCCTCTTTTCAAACTCGAACGAAGTTGGGAGATTTCCATTGCCAATAAAAGACAAGAATCATCGTTTCTTGTGGTTGCAGAGAGAAACTGGGAAACGAGGCCTCCAGAAGCTGAAACCTGTGCAGTAGGCAGTGAGAATGAAGGGAAACGTGCGAGGACAGGTCCGGAGCTGCGCCCAGTGAAGCGGCCTGAGGTGGGTGAGCAGCAGCGGTGGGTGCCGGGTGTGCAACGAGCGCGCCATGCGGTGCCAGTGCCGGGTGCTACCGCRGGGTCCTGCGGCAGCCTGGCCCTGAGACCTGCACAAGGGGCTTTTGGGGAGAAATGGATTTAAACTGGAGCCAGAAGCAGCTCTCCTTGGAGCTTCCCTGTTGATCCTGAAGAGCAGGAAAATACTGTTGGGTGGGAGGAGAACGTGTTGTACCAAGAGACAGTGGAGTGAGTAAGTGAGATGGCTTGGACAACTATGTCCAATTAGCCTGACATTAATCCTGGGCAAACGGGTGGAAAAACTAATGCAAGATGCAATTAATGGGACAATTAGAGCCTGGGAATATAAATTCATGCCTGTCAACATGGTTGGAAAGAAGTAGGTCCTGTCAAACCAACCTGATTTCATCCTGTGATGAGATTACGAGTTTGGTTGATGGAGGCAGTGGCACAGAAATAACAGGCTCCGGATGGTGTTTCACTCAGCGCTGCGATGCCCTGGTTAAAAAGCTGGTGGAAAGTGGATTAGAGAATGAGGCTGAAGAACACCAGAGGGAATATTGCCACTGTCACCGTTTTGCAGCCGGGCGGTGGTGGTGGCGGCCCCGTCCTGGCTGGGGTTTCAGGAGCGCTGGTGTGCGGTGCCGCGGTGCCGCAGGGCACTGGCACTCGGTGCTGTAGTAGTAKGAACGGAGGAGAGAAGTGAGTAATATTCACGCTGCTCTGGCGCAGTAAATAGCCCGGCTCGCACGGGTGCCTGTGTGCTGCCCRCCCGAAGTTACACACTGGCTCTCCAGGCAAAATGCGTGCCTACAGAAAATGTCAAGTTTGCTTTATTTTCACAAACCGTTATGTGAAGATGATTCTGAGTGTAGCAAAAGCAGCGGAAATTGTGCCCAAAGTAAGACCCAAATCCATCTGATTATGAATGGATTTAATTAACCACCATATTCTCTTTTATCAGAGCTCTAGCAACAGACAGATTTATGCAGCTCTTGTCGCATCCCTCCTCACCACTTCAGTGCCTGTTTCAAGGTGAAGGGAGAGGTCCCTGGCTGATTTAGCACCTGGCTGGAAGCCGCGCTCTGCCTGGGTTGCTGTTGTCTCCAGCACCCAGAGCCCTGGGCAGGGCCCCGTGCCTGCAGCCCCTGTGCTGCAGCGTCAGCTCCTCTCTCCGTGGAAGCCGCAGGTGCTGCTGAGCTCTGAGCGGTGACCGGTGCTGCCGGGCAGGCACCGTGGCTGGGCTTGCCTGGGACRCACCGCGGCTGGGGGGCAGCCGACTCCCACCCCACTCACGGCGTCTGCTCTCCGGACTCGGTTCCTCCTCCGGGAGTTTTTGGGCAGTTTTGGGACATGCAGTCTGCCACCCACCGTGCCAGCTGCTGGAGGACTGCCCAGCCCCGCGCTCATGGCCGTTCGCCTCATCGGCTGCCACGCTGCTGGAGCTGCGCGTGGGCACAGGCGTGGTGCTCCCCAGCCAGTAACCGCTGAAAGCATGCTAGGGGCCAGCTAGCTCCCTGCTTGTGAGAACACAGGGCCTGCTAAAGTCCTTTATTGCTGCTTTTTAAATACCACTTTTTTCTTAAAATCCAACAATTGCACAGCCGTGCCAGCCGTACTCGCAGACAGGTACAAATCACACCCTGCCCTAGAGCACCTGGGGGAGAGGAAGCAGCCAAGAGCAGGAGAGCAGCGGGGATGCACGCGCGTGCACTGCTGACAGCCGTCCCTCCCTGCGTCCCTCCCCACATCCCGAGGGGATGCGCTCRCTGGGAGGGCTGAGCTAGCAGGGCCGTGGTGTGGCTACAGCTGGGCCGTRGCGGGGCTGCACTGCCCCGTGCATGCTCCTGCTGGGGCCACTCAGCCCCCAGTAAACATTACAGACCCCATGTGTCCTTCACATGCAAAGAACCCCATTAGGGTGCATTAGTAAGCCATGACTGATTGCCTTTCTTCTCTAAAAGTGTACAACAGCTTTTCAAACACACCAGTAATGAAAATTTTATTGCAGCCGGCTTGATCTCCTGCAGGTCTGTTGTTTCAGATCAGCGCTGGCAGGTCAGAGCCCACCCAGGGCCCACAAGAGCTGTCATGAAACACCGAGCGGATGCGGGGAGCAGCTTGACGAGCAGTAGGGACTTTGCTGGAAGTGGTGGCTGGTGTGCTCCTGGCAGCTCCCGTCCCAGCAGCATCGCTGGCAGGCTGCCGTGGGCACCGCGCTGCTGGTGGGCTCCTCTGCCAGGAGCTGCACCACCGGCAGGAGAGGAAGGCTGTGCTCAGAGTGCTGCATTTGGGGTGCTCTTTGCATTCCCCCAGCTCCAGCAGCTTGGCTGGCAAGGCAGACCCTCGCTGTCACCCTGCCCTGCCCTGTGTGCACCACACCATGCCATGGGGCTCACTTGCGGGACCATTCCGGCCCCAATTTCTTTCTGTTTTTCAGTCTCTTGCTGGCCAACCATCTCGCTGCCCATCCATACACCGGCTTCCTTGCACTGCCCTAGGCTCTCATGTCTGGAGGCGACAGGTCCCCCCAGCTTCCAGGAGGCCGGAGCGAGAGCGGAGGAGTGGGTTTGCACGCTGCTGCGGGATGCTTTCTGCTGGGATGGGGCTGCTGGCATGGTGCAGCATGGTGGGGGGGATGCGCATGCCATGAGGTACGATGGCCAGGGCACGTTYGGGTCTGCGCAGTGGCCTGGGGCAGTACCTGGTGCCCAGATTTCTGGTGCCCACACAGGATGGCACAGGGAGCCCGGAGCGGTGCTTGGGTGTGCTGTGAGCAATGGCCCAACTCCTGTTTCCCTGGGCTGACTTCAATAAAGTGCAACGAAGCAGTACCAAGTGCTGGGGCTGCCCTGTCCGGGGCGACACACTCCTGTGGTGCAGGCCGGGGAGCGACTCGCCGCCCCGTGCCCGGGTGCCCGCCAGTGCTGCTCAGCTGCAGTGGCTGGAGGACGCTGCCTGTCCCACACTCCCCAGGAGRACGATGGGCAGCTGGGCTGGTGGCTGCTGAGCGCCCCGCAGGAGCCGCACGGCTTCAGCACCGCCACTAACTTTTCCAATTTCCCCCTGGAAATTGTTTATGTCAATATTTTAATTTCATTTGGGCTGAGCAGGCGGAGTGGAGGCAGCGCATCCTAAGCAGATCATTTGTCTCCTGCTTCGGATCTCGGCGGGGGCCCAGCACATGAGATGATGCTGGCGACTCCTCACTGATGGAGCCAGGGAGCCGGCTGGGCAGGATGAGCCAGGGCAGGAGGGGACCGAGCCCCACTGCCCCACTTACCTGGTGCCCTGCTGCAGGGCTGGGGCTCCGGGGCAGGACCCTGCCCTGTGGCCAGAGGCAGGTCTGGGATGGGGGCAGGATGGCACGGGCAGGGACCTGTCGGTCCTTCCCACAGGGCTGTGTGGGGCCACCACGCTCCCCCAGCGCCGTTTGAGCACCGGTGAGGCTGGAGCCTGGCTCTGCAAAGCCCCGTGTGGCAAAAGATCCCAGCGGGCTGGTGCACCGTGGGGAGAGAAACGAGGTCTTAACCAGATGGCAGGGCTAATAAATTGCTCAGGAAAGGCAAGCTAGTACATGCAGCCCGTGTCTCCTCTGCGTATCTATTGCAAAGTGCCAAAAGAAATCTGTCTCAGGAATTATTTCAGAGCGGGTAATTTCTGTTTCCCAGTTGCTGTCATACATTAGAAATATCTGAAATGCCTCCAGTTGGTTACCAGTGGTGAGGAGCAGCCAGGGGCTGCCATGGATGAGAAGCACTAAAAGAAAATAAATTAGCCTCTTGCACTCAGCCCTTCCCTCAGCTGCTGAACCACAAGTGACGAGCGGCTGTTGCTTAAGTAACGAGCAGAATAATGAGGAGAACAAGATACACAAGGGAATATTAACTCGGAGTAACAACATTTTCTCCCCCTTTTGAAGTTTGCCCCCAGCAGCCCCCGTCCTGGTGCGGAGGTGAGCCATGTCCTGCTGGAGCCAGCAGGGAGGGGTGCCGGCGGTGCCGGGTGCCAGTGCCAGGCAGCCCCGCGGCTGTCCCGCAGCATCCTCTGCCCCGTGCCTCCAGTGCCGATGCTCTTCCCTTCCTTTCTCCTCATCGATCCCGTGCCAGTCCGTCTCCTCCCGGCTTAGCCAGGTATAAACCCTCCCCCGTGCTTCCCATAACCACCCAAAACCAGTCACCTGCAACCAGGGGAACCAACACCACTGACGCTGGTCACAGGCAGTGCAGCACCGCTCACACTCGCACACAGACACACACAGACACAGATCATACCAGCCCTGCCCAGGGTAAGAGCCCAAGTTGATGGGAAAAGGCCAGGTTGGACTATGCAGCTAAACCACGTTTTCAAGCAGGCTGGACCAAATTAATTTAAGCAAGTAGCTGGAGCAGCCAGAAGCTCATTAATGGCCATGTCTGAGCCCTTGCTTCCAGGTGATGGGGGCGAGGGGAGCCCACTGCTAATGAGCAGCGAGGGCAGGAGCTGCAGTGTTGGGGACCGACTGCTCTGCTGGCRGTCGCAGGGTGTTTCCAGGAACTGCAGCCAAGCTGACAAACAAGGAAACTGCTTGTGAGCACCTAGGAGTAAACAAGGAGACGAGGAACAGCCAACATGGATCTGTCACAAAGCAATCGTCTCATCCAATCTAATTTCCCTCTAGGACAGGGACTGCTCTGGCCGCAGTGCCTGGGGGCTGGTGGGGCTGGGTGCAGGTGATGCAGCATTGGCTGTTCGTTTGTGCCTGCAAGCAGCGTCCTGGTGCGACTCGCTGCTGGGTGAGCCTCCGCGCGTTCTCCCGGCCGGGCATCTCCCGCCCCTCCCGAGCCCCCTGCAAAGCCGTGGGCATTCGCTGCCAGTGTTCGTGGACGCAGCTGGAGAGGAGCATGCAGACAGCGGGACCTGCTCCGGCTCTCGCACCGTCTACAGAGAAGTGGCAGTGGGACTCATCTGAGCCTGGTGTGACTGTTGGTATGGGGCTGGTGCCTCGGCTCTCTTTGCAGATGGATTAGCCAGGGCAGCCAGCGGAAAAATGAGATTTCCACCAAAAGGCACCAACGTCTCCYGCCCAGGGCCATGCTGTGGGCTCATTCTGCAGAGCCTGAAGTGCAGGTCCTCTGTGCAGCCAGTAAAATACAGCCACATGTTTTCCATTACTTCTGCAGTTCGTCTCTTTACAGTGCTGGGTGATCTCTGCTTTGGGTGCAGCCTGGCTGAGCCGGGGCAGCCGGCAGTGCTTCTGCTGCCTGGACGTGGCCGGCGGTGCACACACTCCCGTTATTTGGAGGCATGAAATGTCTTAATCATAGGCTTGGTGATGTGCACCCTAAGCATTGGCAATCTGTCCCCTCTTATTTCTCCGCTTGCAGCTCACGTTGCTCTAACTGCTGGTTTCACTAATTCCAGTGAAGGAGCTGCTGYGCGGGGGCCACGGTGGCTCCGGTGCTCCGGCAAAGCTGAGTGACCRCAGACAGGGACAGAGCTGGGCTGGGGGAAACGGCAGGAGACTGAGAATGGTGTCTCACACTATTTTGGATCTGCTTTATTGGCAATAAGAGATGCCRTCATTCTGCGCAGCATCTCGGGCACCCTGCTAGCACCTGGGAATTGTAGCAGTGTGGTCCCGTCCCCACGGTCTCCCCACACCTCCAGTGACTCTGCCCCATCGCCTCCAGTTCCTGGGGCTCTGCTTGCGTGTCCTGAATCTGTTTCTCTGGAGAGTGCTCTCCAAGAATTAGGCCCCTTGGAAACTGCTTCAAGCTGAGCACCCAAAGCTGCTAGTCACTCCTGAAAGCACAGGCACGCTGTGCCAGCTGGCTGGGGAATAGCCTAACCCCGCTCACTCCTTGGCGTTTCCTCATTATAAATAATCATCGTTATGGTGTGAGCCGTTCTGCTCCGGGTGACAGTAACTCTCCGCACCACGACTGTGGTGGCTGGAAATGCATGAGAGCGCCTGGGCTCAATGCCGGTAAAGTGCCCGGCCCCTCACCCTCCTGGGGGCACTGAGCACCCCGGTGACGGCCCCAGGGCCAAGAGGAAGCAGAGTCAGCCCAGAGGCTCATTGTGGCCCCTTTGCTCCAGCCGGAGCCGCCGGCACCGAGCTCCCCTGCACAGCTCCGCGGGCACCGTGCGCCCGCCTGCCCTCCCGGGCTTGTCTTGCTGGTGTTTCATGTTTCACAAAGCCAAGCGGGTGTGTTTGTCCAGTTCTTAAAAGGAATGGCCCAGTTTTGAGCCCCGTTGTGTTGTAACGAGCATTTTAAGAAAGTTCATCCCTCTGATGATGTAAACCAGAAGCACTCCTGAGTTTCATTTCCTTTATCTCCTCTGGCTGTCTGAGTCATCTGGGAAACATTACCCTGACTTACTGCTCCTTGTTTGTATCCACTAACAATTATATGGGGGTGCAGTTTTGAGCACTACCTCATTTCACAGTGTGTGATTAATGATGGAAATCTTCTTTCCCATTTAGCAGTTTGTTAGATACCTGTTGCAGCTGCAGCTATCCCCAGGAGGACACGTGTTCACTTAACGTGTCATCGCCGGGAAAACAAGGCATTCTTCAACTAAAAAAAGACAAGGAAACAAACCTAAATGGGGCTATAAGTTTTCTTTGTCTCGTTTCCCTCCAACACCCTTTTCTATCCATCCCGCACATGTGAACAACAGGGAAGAAGTAATTTCACTGTGTGCTCTCCCCAAGGGAAATACTGGACTGTCTTCATCTTAAACTTCCCTGTGGGTGTAATTAATCCATTGAGCAGTTGGTGTCGTAGGGGCTGTGCTGCCCACCTCTGCCGTGCCAGGAGCACCATGGGCAGGGTGGCAGCTGCCGCCTCGGCTTGCAGGTGCAGTACATCTTGCCCCGGATGGTGACGATCACTGCAGGGGCCTCCGGGGACGGGTTTTACAGTGCTTGGCTGGTCGGAGGGACGTAACACCCTGGCAGCCGCGCTGGCATGCCTCCGGCCGCTCCCGTGGGGCTGCGAGGCCACAGGCGGGATGATCCCTCCGGCTGCTGCCGTGGTGAGCAGCAGGGGTGGCTGTTGCATTAATAATGCAGACGTGCCCTTCTGCAGGGCCTTCCACATCGGGATTCCTTGGATTCATGTCAAGGTAAGATTTTCTTGCTCCTAATCCTCCAGGGTCAACGCAGTGCAGAGGAATCTGCAATGGCTGCCTTGGCTCGTAGCGGGATCGCCACCTGCCTGCGGCTGGGGTGGGAGTCTGGCACCCCCGGGATGGATGGGGGCTGCCCACGTCTCGGGTCAGACCCGCTTCCCAGGGTGCGGGCAGGTCCTCAGGTCTTGGCAGTGAAGTTGGTGGGAGCTGGAGGTGCTTTGAGCTCCTGCCGTCACCGGGGACAGGCTGCACTGCTGCCTCTGCCAGGAGCCACAGGGCTCTGACATCTCCCCTGCTGAGCTCCATAAATGCAGGGCTGGCTCTGAGAAATGGAGAGTATTTTGCAGGTGCTGCCTTTTGGGGTGGACCAGAGCGTGCAGAGAGCGCAGAGCGCGCAGAGCCCGTGGGGAGCGCACAGTCCAGCCCCACGGAGGGCGGCGGGAGCCAGCAGGGTCTCTAGGATGGGCTCTCGGGGCCGGGCTGGTGTGCCCGATGCAGAGGGGGAATTGCGCCGTGCCGCTGGCAGAGCCCGTGCCCACACGTGGCCTGGCGGCACGCCATGGCTGAGCCGGGGCGGTGATGGCGTGGCGTGTCCRGCAGGTGCAGGGCTGCTGGCTGCTGCAGCGGCTGCTGGTTCCAGGGGAGGCAGCTCTTGGCAGCATCTCTGCCTTGGCAGGCTGCGGCCACAGGAGCGATGGCATTAAAATGCTTGTGTTGATCTGGCAGAGGCAGCTCTGGGACATCAACAGATGTCCCAGAAAGTCTTGTGAAAGATGTCCCTGCCCGCAGCAGGGGGGTTGGACTAGATGACCTTTAAAGGTCTTTTCCAACCCAAACCATTCTGTAATCAACAGGCGACATTTTGCTGGGAAAAAGGAAAATGACAATACTCTCCATCAAAATTATTATAGCGCTGTCCCTTAGAGTCAACAGTCCGAGCACTGGGAGGGAGGGTTTCTTCTTTGCTTTTTTTCCCTAACAAGGAGAGTTTTAATGGCACTTAGCGCAGCTCCAGCCACAAGGCACCTCGGCACCGAGCCATCCAGCGTGCCAGCAGTTCGTGCTAATTGCACCAAAGCAYATGGCATTGCTGAAATGATGCTCCCAGACTGGGGCCGGGGGCCGGTGTTGGCGTGAGGAACCCTCCCTGCTCCAATTATTTCTACAGAGACGCACATCTGAATGAGCTTGTCAAGTGAAATTTTCTGTCTGGTTAGAAATGGATTTTCGAGCTCCTCGCTCACATGTAAACATTTTTAGTGGTCTCCAGCCAAAGCAGAAACAGCGAAAGCAAACACCAGCCTGAGCAAACCCAGTCCCTGCAGGGAAATCACCGGCCACAGAAGGAAACAAAATGCATGATGGCTTCAAAAGACATCCATTAAACCATGTGCTGAAGTGATTCATGGTGCTGGTAGTTAGACTTTAATTAGATCTTAATCACGTAATTTTATCTTTGTTTTAGAAATTAGAGCTTAATGACTGTATTGGTCTCATAACAGCACCGTGACTAAATACAGTAATATCATATGGCAGCACTGCAGTGGGCAGAGATGGGACAGAGATTATCTGCTGGTCTCAGATCATTATTTCTTAAGTAAAGAAATATATTTAAAATACACAAATCCAGCAGGACCTGCCAGCACTCAGGGAAGGTTGGAGAGGGTAGGAGCTGTGTAAAGAGGAGGGGTACAGGCCGAAGCCCCTGTCTCCCGAGACCAGCGATGCCCTTTCCTGCGGGGACGGGCACCGCTGCCCTCTCCCTCCCGGGGAGCCCCCGAGCCCCGACAGCCCGAGCAGGGGGGGCCCAAGCAGGGGGGGCCTGGGCTGCCCGCATGGTGGGTGCCACAGGCAGCGCTCAGGGGGAGCGGGGCTCCCGTGCCAGGGTACGGTCTGCGGTGGGACCCCCTCCTCACCCCCCTCGGCCCTTGTGCCTTCTGCTCGCCACCTTGCCAAGCTGTGTCTCTCCAGCGCTGAACAATTAACGAGGCTGCCCAAAGCAGGGGCTGCAGCTCTCCCCGCCTGAACTTGCCAGCTTCCAACCGGCAGGCACCGCGAGTCCAGGGCTGGACCGCTGCGGGGGGAGCGGGCGGTTGGGGTCGGCTGCACCCCACAAGCGAGGGGCGAGCGGGCGCCCGTGCGCTGTGGGCTCGGCCGGGCCCTGCCCTGCCCTGGGGAGGTGGGTCTCCCTCAGCCAGGCTGAACGGGGCCTCAAACCCCTCATCCTCCCCAGTGCCAGCCACGGAGCTGGGGTGTGAGCCCGGGCGCTGGCAGCCCGGCTGCCCAGAGCATGGCATGGCAGTGAGGGGAAAACGGTGTGTGTGATAACGAGAGATGGATTGTAGGCTTTCACTTCAGCTGGCAGGTTGGATCCTTCACGGGATTAGCAGCAAAGTAATTAATCTCAATCCCTCCTGGGCACTTCTCCTCCTGTGTTGCCATTTAGGGCATCAACCCACTTGCAGGCTTCCCCACCCTGCAGAGCGGAGCTGCCGTGCCCCACGGTGCACGGGGATGGACATGTGCCGAATGGCAACGGCAGCGTGGACCATGCACTTTGCAAACGCACACAGACCCTGGACACGTCTCCCAGGAGGGAATTTTCTCCCTTGCTAGCTGTGGGGATACATCAGTACTGGCTGCAGGAGGATAATAAGCTCTCTGCCTCGCGTCCTACTCTGTATTTATTTTATTTCAGTTGAGTCACATGAAGTCACTTCAAGTCTGTAGGGCGAGTCCATATGGCAGGTGGGACCCGGACGATGCTGCAGAGCCACAGCTCGGCTTTGCGGGGGTGCAKAGCCCAGCCGGCCCCTGGGGCAGCCCAGTGGAGCCAGGATTCGCCCCGTGCTTGGCACAGGGACTGTGTCCTGCAGCGCATCCCTTGCAGCAATGCCTGGCCGGGGAAGCAGCGGTTTCACTCAGGTCTCAGCTTCTTTTTGCCTTTCTGAGCTTGGTGAGCTGTCCCTGGACCCTTCCCAGGGCTCGCTCTCGACCCGCTGCTTGGGGAGCTTCGTGTCCCACGGCTGCAGTGTTACTGCGGCAGCAGCAGCTCCCTGAAGCTGAGCGACTCTGCTGTCCTTGAGCCCTGCCCTGCCCTTGCTGCGGATTGCAGCAGGCCCCTTCCCACCTTCCCTTTCCTGCTTATTATGCCACATGAGCCACTTGAACTCATTACTGTGGCAGATTATAGGTCCCCAGGTAATAACGCATATTCAGATAATTACTAACAGATCCTCTAATAGGAATGAACTCAGTTGAATCCATTCAATCACTGGGTAAATATTTATACCTAAGCCGTCCTTATCGCCAGCCACCGGAGCGTGCAGGAGCCGGGGTTGCTGTGCTTGCTGCAGGAGCTGGCTGCAGTTAGCAGAGAGCTGCGCTGACCGTGCGGGCGCCGGCGTGGACCTGCCTCACGCCGTGGCTCAGGACCGGCCGGGGACTCAGCGCTATGTGGCGTGAGCCCAACACCAGCTTTCCTTTCCCTCCTTGGAGCTGGCGGCCGCTCCAGGCCAGCAGCAGCAATCCTGCAGCCAGCCTGCCCGCTGCTGCCAGCCTCTGCCGGGTGAGCTGGAGACCGACCCCATGGCCAAGCAGGGCTCTGCGCTGGCAGGCAGCACTGCCTGCGTGCCCTGGTGAGATGTGCCCTTCCCCAGGGTGCCTGGCACGTCCCCCCCGTTTCTGGCCRCACTCACACCACCGTGTGCCGTCGGGGCCCTCGGGGCTGCTGCAGGAATCCGTGTTCTTGCAGGGATGTAAGGAGCATCATTCCTCAGTCAGTGCTGAAGTGCTTTTGACAGGCGCTTTCGCAGCCATCGCTGTGCATGGCACCCGCCACCATCTGTTGCCAGCAGTTTCACGTGGCAGCTGACATCCTCGTGGGCCCAGCGAACCGCCAGCATGGCCGCCTGCATGCCGACAAGCGTCAGCCCCCCTTCCCTGTGCCCTGAGCCCTGGCTGCAGAGAAATCACCCTAATTGGACCAGCCGGCTAATTAGCTGTCAGGTAATGAATTATGCAGTGATGCCTGGACTTCAGCGCAGTATCAATACCATCAGCTCCTCTCATTTCTACATGCTGCTGTTCGCTGGAGCGCTGATCAGAGCTTGTAGAAGAACTTGGAAAACTTTCAAAGCAAATTAAACGTGTTAATCAGTTGTGCGCGGTGGCAAGTCACCGGGAGAGCAGGCGGGCAGGCTGGCACCAGCAGCTCGGCTGGCAGCCTCAGGGACAGACGTCAGCTCCTCCTTTGCACAGCTTGCCACCCGCCTTGTGCTCTGGGCAGGCAGGGGACTCGGTGCCCATGGGCAGCTGCCTGCCCCGCTCCAGGTGCCTGTGGGCAGGACAGCGGGGCCGGGAGGAAGGAAAGCAGATTCAGGGGTCAGAGGCTGGTGGTTCCTGGGAGCTCGGTGGAGATGCCTTTGCTGGGAGAGGCTGGAGGTTTCCCGCTGGGGAAGGGGAGGATGGGCAGCGGGGTGCAGCTCCCAGAGTCTGTGTGTGGGACCCGTGCTGCGGAGGGATGCCTGCGGGCCCTGGGGTCACTGCAGGCACCCCAGGCAGCCCGTGTTTTGTGCCTGCACTGTCTCTGCGCTGCCCAGGCAGGCGGGTGCCGGCATTGCTGGGTGACACCACAGCTGTACCCGTCCTGGGCAGCGGTCACAGAGCCCAGGGGTTCAGCCGACAGCGTGTTTCTGTCACTTGCTGCAGCCTGATAAAATAATAGGAGGAAACTTGACCTACTTGAATGTATCAGCATGCCAGCTCTTCCTGAGCATTAATCATTTCCAAGGGGTTAGAGGTTTCTGTTAATGATCATATTTATTTGCTGCCCAGCTCCGTGTTGGTTGGAGGGAGAGGGTGCGTTAGAAATGTGTGTAGCTCGGTGCGGAGGCACGGCCATGGAGGGGATCGTAACAGCCAACACCAGCCGGGGGTCTGGCTCCCAAGCATCGTGGCAGGGGGACAGGGCTGGGCTCCCCCACCGCAGGGCTGCCCCCCACACTGCTCCCAGGGCCTCGCTTGCATTTCCCATCCCCGCTGCCACCAATAAACATGGAGCCAGCAGTGAAACTGAATCATATTAATTAATAAGAAGTTAATCAAATTTTCTCGGTGCTCACGGCACTGTGATCCCACCTTGGTCTGAGATGAATGATGCTCCTTATGCAACTGAAAATACTTGGGCTTAATTTAACATGCCAGTCCAGCACCGCAGCTCGAGCTCGCTGGCGGGGAGCGCGCCGCCGAGCCAGCTCCTCCTGGCCGGGGCTGCCGGGCACTTGCCTGCTAATAAAGAATAACTGCGGAGCTCCCAGGGCGGCTCACGCCTGGGGTCAGTGTCTCCTCATCAGGAGGAAGGTAAATAACTAATGGAGATGCTAAGTTGAAGTTAATGTCTTTGACTGGGCGTCCTGGGATGGTCCCACTGGGGAGGGGGTGTTCAGGGCCGTTTTGGGGATAAGAGGCAGCTGCTGGGCYGGAGTGGTGCCGCAGCTCCCGGGGACATGCCGGCTGCTCCGCTCTCCGCAGGGCAGGGCAGGGCACTTGCCAGCGATGTAAATGGGCCCTGGGAAGGTTTCCCTTGACCTAGCGCGTCTCAAGAGCTCTTCAGCGTGAACAGGATCAGGGACCACTTAAGTCGCATTCATTATGTTTAAGTATTTATGAGCTGATAAATATTAAACAGCTGCTCTCTGGGGTTCAAGCCTGAGTGAACCGATCAAAACATGGTGCATGCAATGGCTGTGGCCGTGCCACTGGGGCAGCCGGGCCTGTGCTGCGCCAGGGATGGCTTTGCACGGTCGCATGCAGCCTCCTGCCGATCGGCGGCGGGTGTCTCTTGGCACCTCCTGGCRTAGCCAGTGCCCTGTGCCTGTGCTACCGGCTTCGCTGGTGGGGCACGAATCCCATGGGTCACCCCATGGCAGCTGCAGGCTTACTTTGTGCAGGCACAGCCGGCATGCAGCCCCCTCGTGTTCTGCTGTGACTCTGCAGCTGCCGTTAGAAAAGCACAGCTGAAGCTGGTGGCATTTACCTGGCAGCGGGACGAGGGTTTGTGCAGAGAGCATCCGTTCCCGGGCAACTACCCAACAGGGAGGTGGGCACCCTGCCTCTCCCTGCACTGCCAGGGAGAGCAATCAGAAATCCTGGGGTCCCTGGCTATACAGGAGCCCCTCTGCCGCTCCCGGTTTTGGGGTCCCACTGCTGTCTGGGTGCTGAGCCTGGTCTCTGTATCCTGCGGCACCCAGTGGCTGCGGCTCCTCAGGAGCCTCATCTGCACCTGCGGGAGGAGCAAGCGTGTGAGGGGTTTGCTCGCTGTGTGCAAGCCGTGGTGTGCAAGCCATGGCAGCTTCCCAGGCACACCTGCCAGATGTGTGGGCTGGGGCTTTCCCCCGGGAGGCAGAGCTTTGGGGCTGGGATGTTCCCTCTGCACCGTGTTCTGCCCGCGGCTCGCTGGGCAGCTCAAGCCCCTTTGCCAGCATGGCGGCTGCAGGGCAGCACTGTGTCCCTGCGTGCTCAGCTCCAGTTCTGGCATCCTGTTACTGCAGCCCAGCCGTCCTCCTTGGGCGAGCGGGGTTCAGCACGTTGAACCTGGCATACGTTAATCAGGTCAGCAAGAGATCCCCTTGTCCTCCTGTCTTTGGACACTTTCATCGAGGCTTTGCAGTACACTCTAGCGAGGCTCTCCGTCACCCCTTACAAAGAAATAGTTGCCTTAAGTCACATACCTTCCAGCCCAGTAAAAATTACACAGTGGTTGTTACAATTTACATGCTGGCTTATAAAGTTTGCACTTAAGAAAGCATTTTCCTCCTGACTGTTACAGCTGTTTAATGGGGTGGCAGCTGGATAACACAGGACACACTTCACAAAGCCAATTCCCTGTGATTGCACTGTGGGTCTCACTCCTGCTCAGGGCCGTACCAAGTGTTTTGTGAGCGGATGCGAATGGTCACTGACTGCCCTGACGGAAGACCCCAGTGCGCACCCCCTGACAGCCCTGCTCCTCTGGGGACACGGGCACGGCACGGCACCAGCAACCTCCTGCTCCCCGCAGGTGATGGTGGCAATCCCGGCACACCAAGCACCGCTGGTAACCCCTGCCCGGCCGGGGAGGCTGCACCGGAGCCCTGCTCCCTGGGCGGCTGGAAATCATCCTCTGGTTTAGGCATTGCCAAACACACCATGGCTGGACCTTGAGCCAGTCCCACCCTTTCACCCAATGGCTCTCCTCCCTTCCTGACCACGGCCCTGTGCACCTTGGCCGGATCTCACGGCTCTGGCGAAGCCTGAGCTCCAAGCAGACCTAGCCACTGGGAGGGGATTAGTCCAGCTAAGCTGGTCTGCTTGAAATCGCACCGTTGYGTCTGGCAGGACCTGCCGACGTTTCGGGGCTCTTGAGGGAGGAGGCCAGTGATGCATCGTGGTGCTCACCAAGAGCCTCTGTGCTCGGGGGCGGTGGCTGGCGCGGGACCCCCGCTCAGCAGATGTGTTGCTTGTTTGCAGCGTGGATGTGAGCGACTGTCCTGAGAGCGAGGGCAGCACCACAGCCCTGCCYGCCGGCTCTGCCTGCCCGCCACTCGCAGGGAACCCGGGCTGCTCCCCTGGAGCCTCGGCCCACCCGGGGGCTGCGCGGCCCCTGCCTGCGCRGAGGCTGGGGCAGTGAGGCAGGGACGGTGTGTGGCTTGTAGGAGCTGGCAAGAGGCACTTTGTGTGTCCTGGGCTTCATGGCCGGAGCGGTGGCTCTGGCCCCCCACATCCCCCGGGCTGGGGGCATTCACTGTCGGGAGGACCCAGGCTGGTGAGGGGGGAGCTCCCTCTGGCAGCCCCTCTGCCCGGCGTCACCAAACCAGCACTGCTCCACGTCCTTACCAAACCCCCTGCCCTGTCTCTTCGGAATGCAGATTGTCTACTCCAAGGCTTTTTAAGCTGCGTTTTAAGAGCTCCTAATGTGATAAGCATTTTCAGTACAGCCCTTCCTGAGCCCTCATTTGCTTACCCTTTGGAAATCTAATACTTTATTTAAGCACATTTCTGCTCCCTCCATTTGTAAGGACAAATGTAAAGTAATTGTTTGATATTGCAGCGGTTTCCTCAGGCTCCAGCTCTAATTTCCCACTAATACAGTATTGTCAGGGGGATCAATCTAACCCGGCACCTTCTGCCTCCTTGGAGTGGATTGGAAATGGCTTTTCTACTGTGAGGCTGGGATTTGTGAGTCTCGCTGTGAATGTTTTTCTCCTTTAAAGGAAAAATCATACAAGCAAATATCCCGTCTTCCTGTAGATGGCTGTTAATCCCCTGCTCTCCCTCCGCCTGCCCACAGCTGGCTCTGGGTACCCTTGCTGCTGGTTCCCCATGGCTCCTGTGGCTGCTGCTGGATGATAGTGGAAGAGGTGCAGATAGGGCTCTATTAGATGTCCATTAATTACCTCCAATGTTTTCCTGTTAGAGCTCGCTGGACAGTAATCACTTCCACTAAGGCCTCTCAAACCGATCTGTGGTTGTGTTGCATCCCCGCGCAGCCACCGTGCATCGCTCCAGAACATCCCCCAGCCCTGTGCCAGAGGACAGAGGGTGCCTGGGGCCGCGGCTCCCCGCAGTCACCTGTGCCCTGGTCCTGCCGGCTCCGGACACATTGACAAATTGCCCAGGGTCTCCAGCAGCCCCGCGGCTGACCCCTCCCCAGGGAAACCTGAAGTGCGTGCATGGAGCACCAGAGCATGAGGCTGGGGGAGCAGCCTTGCCCCAAACCGAGCGCCTGATCCCGCCCAGCCGTGCTCCCTTTCCTGGGCACTCGTCACAGCCCCCACGCCAGCRTGTCCCCGAGGTGTGTGGAGCCAAGTGGCTGCTCGGGCTGGGCTCAGGCTGATCCCCCCGTTCTGCATTTGCCTTGTGCAGCCCCAGCAGAAAGCACAGGTTTCGGAGTGAAACGTGCCCATAAGCCTGCCTCTGTGACCCACCAGCTCCGGGGGTGCCTGTGTCCCCACACCGCGGGGTGACACCGTGCCCTCCTGGGTCACAGCCACCCTGGGAGGACTCCCCACCCTTTTGCCGCTCTCCCCAGGCACTTTCCCTGTGGCCCCAGTGCAGCCGGAGGATGACTCTGAGCGGGGCTGGCCGGGAATCACCCTCGCTGTGCCCAGCTCCACACTGGCAGCGGGTGGAGGGGGCCTGGGAAGGGGGTTTTGTCCCTGTCCTGTCATACCCTGGGCTGTTCTGCCACCGAGCACATGGGGATCTAACAGCCGCCAGTGCCCCAAGCACCGGCCCTGCCATGGCACCCACGCTGTGCTAACAAATGCAGTAGGAGCCTCCGTGCCCATCCGGCTGCTCCTGGGCTGCTCCCCGCCCTGGGGAGAGCCTGGCTGCAAAACGGCACCGACACCAGTTTGTGCAGGCATGGGGGAGAGGCTGAAGGCTTGGGCTGAGATTTAGATGCTAGTGGTAAATTGCAACCTTTGACAGAAATGCCTGAGATTTACTACAAAAATCAATAGATGATTCAAACAGTCCAGCACTTGGAAAGGCAAATAACACCACTCCAACAAGAGCCGATATTGATATTCATGAACAGTGGTGCTCATTACAGGGTCTGCTAACAGGTTTGTAAGATGGATTGCTGCGGGACAGGATGGGGCTACGTGTGTGTATCCACAGAGCGGGCACTCCCCTGGCAGGCCAGGACCCCACGCTGCCTGGGGTGTCACCTGCCAGAGTGCTCAGTGGCTCATCCCCATGGCCAAGCCCTGCGAGAGCTGTCTGGTCCCCCGGCTCCCCCGGCTGCTCACGACGTGCTGAGCCAGGAGCACAGCGGTGCTGAGCCAGGAGCACAGTGATGCTGCACCCAGCTCCGAGCGCCCGAGGATGCAGCCCATCAATCTCAGCTCCAGGCAGGATGCTGAGCTGGGACAATTCCCCTTCCCCGAACACGCCAGCAGTCAGAGGATGGCTGGTCCCGGGATCAGCTCAGCGAGGTGTGGGGAGAGGTGTGGTGCTCACAGGAGGGGCAGCGATGGGGCTAACCCAGCCGGGGCAAGGGGCGCCTGCCTGCACGCTGCCGGACACTGCGGTTCAGGGACCCATGGCTGGGCTGGTGCTGAGGATGAGCCTGCAGGGAGCAGGGCTGGGGTGCGGCAGGGAGGCGCGGGGGGCTCTGCTCCAGCCCTGCTTGGAGAAGGTGCAGCAGTTCCTAGCTGGCATGGTCATGCTGTGGCTGGGCGAGACCACGTAGGAGCTGCCCAGGGCACATGCATCTTGAGGCACGTCCCCAAAGCCCGGCTGCGGGTGCTGCGGCTGCTGCTCTGCTTTGTGCAGCTGAGGCAGGGCAGGAGGGGCTGCCTGCAGAGCCTGCCCATGGTTCAGCACCTCCACTGGGGCTGGCTGCAGCCGCCGRGGAGGTAAATCAAAGGACAACCGTGACTAATGCAACAGGAGGTGTGCACAGGCCGGGGGGGCCATCTAGCAAAGCGTGCAGCACTTGACATTTCAGTGTAATTGTGGGCTTCTACAGAACAGCCCATTAAGTTCAACCATAAATTACTGCTGCTTGCGTCTAATGCAGTGTCCGCCCCCCYGGCGCCTGGCAGGAGGCAGCGTTAACCCAGGGTCCTCCAGCACTCCCGAGCGGTGCTGCCACCCCTGTGAAGGGCTGGGCTGATCCACTGTCCTGCCCCGAGCCCCATGCCCGCCGCCTCGCCTGACCCGCAGGTGCAGTGGGGCTTTGCACGGCCCCTGGCAGCGCTGCACGGGCAGCGGTGCAGCACGGGGCTGCCAAGCCTTGCCCTAAGAAAAGCCCATGCATACGGACCGGTGGTAGCCGCTTTTATTTACACAAAGGGATCACATGCTGAACAAGGAAACTAGTGCCACTTAAAGTACCCGTAACAGCAGGATTCTGTGCTTTATTCACAGGACAAAATATCGGTACAACATTTTTCATAGACTTCTTTTTCAAGCAGATACATCTCACTGTCCTCATGGTTACACACTGCGCTTAAGTGACGCTCAAGTGCAAAGCGGAGCAGCCGGAGCACTGCCCGCCCCAGCACCGCAGCGGGACACGGCCCTGTGGGGACAGCCCCACAGCTGCTGCCCGCAGTCAGGGGGTGTCCGGGAGCGCCGATTTGCTTGGGGACACAGAGGAGGGATGTGCCTTGGAGCAGCCTGCAAATGGGCTGCAAGACAGGGCCATTACCATGGCCCCAGGGACCGCGTGGCAGTAAAAGCAAATGGAACCCCAAGGAGCGAGCCACGGCACTGCTGACCTGCCGGGACAGGCAGTGCCTGCTGGGCACTTATCCCTCAGTGGCTGTGGCAGGACTCTGTGTCTTCCCCCGTCTCAGCTCGCCCTGGAGCATCCCAGCCTCCCGAGGGCCAGGGAAGCCCCTTGCCTGCTTCTGCTCATGGATTCTGGGCAGGACGGGCTGGCTGGGGGGTCCTGGCTCCAGCCCCCATGGGTCCCCTCATGGAAGACTGCAGCCTCACATCACCGCGGCTCTGCTCCCAGATGCTTATTCCCACCTGAAGTCCTGCCCGACTGTTTCATAGAATTTGATATTATAAGGTCTATAAAAGTCCCGAAGCTGCTCGATCACCTCGGGGTCTATCTGCACGTGAGTCCTGCCTTTGGACTTGCCCAGGCAGCGAGGCAAGCTGCTGCTCTCTGACTTTTTCAGGCAAGGAAAACCTTTTGTCTTGTTGAAGTAGAAGTGCTTGTCCGTGATAACCCGTTTGATGCCCAGGAAGTCCTGGACTTTGCCCATCTCCCCAGCTGGGTCCGTGATAAGCTTCTCCCCGCTGACAAAGTGGATCTGGGAGAGGGGGAAGTACTGGAGCCAGCTCTCCAGGTGCACGGCGTACATCCCGATGCGGATGGCGTTCCAGGACGTGTCCACCAGCCCCAGGCTGCGGTTGCGGAAGGACAGCCCCTCAAAGGTGGGGATGTCGGGCTTCTTGGAGAGCGTCTGTGTGTAGTCCGAGATGGCCCGGGTGACCGGGTTCCTCACCACCACGATCAGCTTCGTGTCCCGGGACATGTTGAAGATTCGCCGTGGTGCCTCCTTGGTGACAAAGTAGCTGGGGGTCTTCTCCACCGTGATCTGGCTGTCAAGCGTTCGCGGCATCAGGCTCCTGCAAGCAAAGCAGAAGGTGATGGTGAGGAAGGAGCCGGGTGAGGCACGGCACTGGGAGGTGGTGTCTGCAGTGTGGGGCTGGTGTGGTGTCCCCTCCCAGCAGGACAAGGCAGGACAAGGCAGGACAAGGCAAGCACAGCTCCCTCCTGCAGTGCTGCAGAGGGCCCTGGCCATGACCATCTCCCGCATCCATCCCAGGCCCAGGGGACCCCCCCCACGCAGAGGACGGGGGCACCGGCAGCCCTGCTGGCACAGCGGCAAGCGGAGATGCTCAGCTCCCGGGCAGGGCAGAGCCAGGCAGGACGGAGGGTAAGTGAACAGCCAGGCTGCTGGGGACTCTGGGGCTGTGCGGCAGCCGGGGCTGCTCCGTCCCCATCATCAGTAAAGTCATTATCAATGTAAGGAAAGTGCCGGAGCTCAATCTGCAGCTGGGAAAGGGAGCGGGTCCTGCCACCTGCCCCGGTCGCTGGCACGGACGCATTACCCAGCAGACAGTCTCTGCTGGAGCCTGTGCTCAGCCTTTCATCCCCCATTCGTACACCAGTTGCCATTTGCAAAAGAAATTACTGCGGCTCCTTCTGGAATTACTGCAATTACGCGGCGTCTCTCCTCCCCGATCACATTATGGCGCACCCCAGCTCCCGCGCTCCCTGTGCCGCCGGCACCGCAGCGAGCACCAGGGCAGAGGAGGGTGCCAGCCCAGGAGCACCCATTGGGAGCACAATCCCCTTCTGCCTTCATCCTGGAGGCAGGCAGGAAACCAGTGCTGCCTGCATGCAACCCTTGTGCCCAGTGATGGCAAAGGCTGCTGGGGCCGGGATGCAGAAGCGTGGTGGCTGTGTGATGCCACCGCCATGAGAAGCTGTGGGGAGTGATGGATGCAGCCCCAGGTGCTGGGCTGCTCCTCCGGTGGGACCCAGGAGCAAGGGGCTGCCCAGGGACAGGGGACTTGTGCCCACAAGGGTATCACCCACCCTGCCGGGGACTTGGTCAGGCCCAGTGGCTCTGAGATGGGGTCCTGCATGCACCCAGCTGTTTCTGGCACAGGGAGCTGGGCTGCAAGGCCAGGGAAGCAGCACCAGAGCGGGGGAAAATGTAGCGTCCCTGCAGCCCAGCTTAGCACTAATTAAATCATTTGCTTTGACATGTGAACATCCAGATCAAATAAAAACTAATGGGATGGAAAGATTTATAAATTGGTCTTGTATTACTCGAGTAAACCATCAAATCCATCTCAGCCAGATTCATGGCACCGCAGGTCCCCTGGCTGGAGAGGGCAGGGAGTGGGCAGGGAGAGGGCAGGGAGCGCCTGGCAGGAGCAGGCAGGGAGCGGGCAGGGTGCAGGCAGGGAGCAGGTGACTGGAGTGGGCAGGGAGTGCTGGCAGCCAGGACAAGGCCAGCGCCCCACAGGTACCGACTGGCACCAGCACCCACGCCGGGGAGCATGCTGCCGCCACAGCTCTGGGCACGCAGGAGCCCTCCCGGCAGCAGTGCCGCGGCGAGCCGGGCACCTGCCTTGGGGCTGCTGCCCTCCTGCCCCAGCCCCTCGGGGAGAGGCGCAGGCTGGAAAGGCACCTCCTATTGCAATTATGTTCATAGCTCAGAAGCATCTACCACTTTTCCCACTTTGCGGCACAAGTTGGTGGCTCGTGTTCATAAACTGGCTGGTTTGGATTCAGCTGTGCAGCAGAACACAGGCTGAGAAACACAGTCAGGCGCTGCCTGGGGAGACTTTTATGGGGAACTGTGAAGAGTGCCTCCAGGAGTGTTTTTTTTTATAAACAGAGCCCGTATGTTTAATGTGAGCCACCCACATGTGCCCAGCACAGAGCAGCACTCTGGCTGCCGGAGAGCCCATGGGCAGTCCGGCCACAGGGACCCCAGGGAGCAGGAGAGATGTCCTTGGGTCTGTCACCTTCCACTGCACCTCTCCGGGGGCACAGCAGGGCTCTTCCATGAGGAAGGGGTGAGCTCAGCTGGCTCGCTCCCCTCACGGACCCAGGGAAGTGCTTTGGTGCACAGCAAGCACGTTGCGGTGAGGGGGACTGGGCAGCAAGGCTGCTGCCCTCCAGCCGCATCCGCATCCTGGCAGCCCCATGGCACTGGCAGCAGCTGCTGTGTGAGCAGGCACGTCGTTAACTCAGCTCGTGGGACTCCTTGTGAGCCCCCCTCTACAACGCACATCCCCCAGACAGGGTCTGCCCCGGCTGGGCACCACAGCGGGTGCTCACCCCTGCAAGGGGCCCTGGGGAAGGAGGCTGGGGAGGAGCTGGTACAACAGTCACCTTAATAGACTTGGAGCTATGGATGTCTGGGTAACCCAGTGAGGCCTCGGGACAGAAGCAGTCAGGGAAAGCAAACATCAGCAACCCTAGCTGCAGCAGTTCAGCTGGAGAGAGCGAGGCACTGATTTATTCATGGGATAAACCCTGCACAACCGCCATGGCCATGCTGCCTTGCTGGYGTGCTGCAACACGGGTGTTTCCAAGAGCTGCATCAGTCTGGTGACCGAAACCAGACACCTCCAGGGAAACCAGCAGTCATTGCAGGGCCCCTAAAGCATGGTCCACAGCCACCAGCTTTGGGGCTTGCTCTGTAGAGAGAAACCTGATGAAAGACCTAATTGGGAGGAGATGCAACAGCAGTCCACAACATCCTGTGTGACAAGGGGACCGTGACGGAAGAGCCGGGGCATCGTGGGGGGCGGCAGCACGCGCCGAGGGTGGCGGGTCCGCAGTGGACCCGGGACGCTCCCTGTGAAGGTGACGCAGGGACAAGAAGAGACTGTGGTCCAGGGGGACTGGATGAGCAGCTGGAAGAGACCCATGGAGAGATACTAAAGAGAGGTGCCCAGCGGTCTGTGCCAGGCTGCCGGGGAGCTGCAGGAGATGATGGCCGAGGCCGTCCTCACTGCCCCAGCTGCTGGCACAGGGACACGGTCCCCACGCTGCATGTGGCCCCAGAGCTGCTGTGCCGCTGCCCCCTCGGTGAGGGGACAGGGGCTGCCTGTCCTGGGGCAGCATGGCAGCCAGCCCGCGCACCCCCACGCGCTCTTGACCAGTTTCCTCATTTGAAAGAGAACAAACTAATTCGTTAGCATAAATTAACAGGGCTGTTTTACAGAGGTACCTGAGCACGGACGTGGCTTAATTGGCCCTTCCCACTGCTCTGCTTCAAACCCCATAAATCCTGATTACGATTCCCATTGTTTAATGACTGTCAGGAAATGCTAATTTAGCTGCAGGCACCATGGCTGTATCTCCGTATCACAAACAAGTTTCATCATAAATCAGCGCGGGACAGCTTTATAAGTGATTCACTATTACAATATATTGGTGGAGAATCATAAAACTGCTGTTTCATTTATGGCTCATCTTCAGGCTTGTTAGACTTTCATTACGTGAGCTATTAGGTCCATGTATTCAAAAAATGAAATTACAGGTTCTAATCCATTATGAAAAACACAAAATCTCTGCATAGTAAATTACTGAAATGAGACAAGAGTTGTTTTTTTTTAAATGGACTCCCAGTGTTTGCTGCTCCTGAACAACAGAGACTGCTGAGACAACAAAACACAACCCGAATAGATAAATAAATCACCAGTGAAACCATGCAAGGGGGAGAAATGTCACCCAGGCATTCATCTTTACGTTAATGGCGGGATCCCCAGGGCTGCAAGAGCGGGGAAATGCATTGCAAACTTAATTACAGTTGACTTTAAAATGATATTTTTGGACTTCTGCATTCACAGAGTTATTTGCATACAAATAGCATGTCACATAGTTTTAAGCCCAAGACTCGTGTGTTTAGGTGTGAAGGCTCTCGGTAGCCGGCCCGCGGTGCCACGCAGCCAGGGCTCAGGCAGGAGCYGCTCCTGCTGCTTCGGGGACCTGTCCTGGGCGCCCGCGACTTTGCTTAAGATCCCCAGCCGGCCTTGGCACCAGCTCCTGGCATGCGCTGAGCGAGCCGCTGCCAGGCGGTGCCAGAGCTGACACCAGCACGGTGACGGTGACATACCGGCGACACCGACGGGGAGGGATGGCTGGAGCACTTGGGGGTGCAGAGAGGAGACACCAAACCTGCCATTCTTGGGAGAGCTGCTGGGTGCTGAGGGATGGTCAGCAGCCGCCTCCTCCTGCACCAGGGACGATGACGGTGCCGCTGGGAGGGGGATGGCGTGGCTGCCCTCACGACCCCACTAGATAACGGGTCCCCCCGTGATGGTGGAGCTGGGGGGTCACCTCTGCCATGGGAGGGGTGGCGGTGGCTTTAGTGGTCCGGGAGGGCAGCGCGAGGCTGCTTCCCTCGGCCCCAGCCCTCCCCCCCAAGGCCCCGCAGGTTCCCCCGCAGTGTGACAGTGCTACCCACGCTGGTGTCACACCAGCCGCTGCCAGTGCTCTCCCCATCAGCACGGTCAGGCTGGAGAAACAYCGTGGCTTTCTCCACCCGGCAGCAGTGCACAAGCCATCCGCACCGTATCCTGATGATGGGAGTCTGCGATGCAGCAGAAATGGAGGAGGTCAAAACCGCTGATGCTGAGTGAATACCAGGGCAGCTCTGCACGGAAATCATTAGGGACGTAGTGGAGCAAACTCCACTCTGGCCTTGCAGCAACGCCGTGGGCTGGAGAGCAGAGCACGCACCCGGCTCCCTCTGACTGCCTGGGAGAGAAAAACCACAAGGGAGGGTCATGAACATGCCCAGCGCCAGCCCAGCCCTGCTGCTCTCTGCAGAGGATGCTGTACTTTGCCCCAGCCCGGGCTCCCTGCCCAGGTGAGAGCTGCTGCCTGCTCCACTGTCCACCTGCAGCTGCAAGACCGGAGACATGGCCTCTGCCCGTGGAGCACTGCTCCAGGGATGCGCAGGATGGGTCCCCTCAGCAGGAGGTGTCGGAAGCTCTTCCCAGCAGTGACAGTGGGACGCAGCTCACCCCTCATTCCCCACAGATGCCGTTCAGCAGCCACAGCCTTTTCACTTCATTTGCTTTTCATTGCTCTTGCCAAGAAGGCCGATGCTCTGACCAACAGAGGCATTTAATTACCAGGGGCATCACAGCTGCCCCCAGGACAGCTGTTGGTCAGGGGCTGCAGGCACCTATGCTTGCTGGTGCCCCTACAAACACGCCCCCGGGGCCGGGGGCTCCCAGGCAGCAGGACCTGCTGGGCGTACTGGTGCAAGTGGGGGGCACCGCTGGCACCAGCCAAATCCCCTGCTCAACTCTGGCTGGAGAGACAGCATTAATTCCTCTTGAATTAGAGATTATTTTCATTATAGTTACTCATTTCTTAAAGCCCTTTAGTGCCATTTGATATGGGCATTAACGCTCCCTTCCAACCTGCAGATTTAGAGGTTGCGTTTGCCCACGTTACTGGAGAGGGGACACGTCAGGTGCATCCACTTGCTGGCACGGCCCCAGGAGAGCTGCTGTCCCCTGACGTGGACGAGACAGCGTCACTACGCCCCACGGTGCCTGGGAGCTGGCACGTCCCTGGGCAGCTCCCACAGCCCCACGGCTGTGGGGTGGCAGCAGTGGAGAGCCCAGCCTCGGCTGCGGCTGTGCCAGTGCGAAGGCAGCACCTCACCCTGAAGGAGTTAAGTTTTCACCAGCACCTTTCCTAGTCCTGAATTATTAATTTTCTTATAATCTGCCTTTGGGCACTCCGCGGCCCCTACAACACTCCCACATTAAAGAAACATGTGCTCCCTCACTGGCCGCGCTGCTTTGATGTCGAACTTGCGTGAAACACTCTCCCAGGGAGGAATTTGTACAAAAATTCATCAGGCGATTGAGATATTGCAGATAAGCATGCATGGGGAGAATGCCCATCCGATAATCCCATTACAGCACCGGCCCCTCCATCCAGCTTGCAGAGCGCAGAGGAGAGCGGCGCAGCTCCTGGGTAAATATTTGCCTGCTACAGCTCGCTGCGTGCGAGGACGTGGCAGGCACATCCTGGGCTCTCCTCGGAGGCTAGAGACTGATGTGTGTGTAATCCTGGACTCCATCCACTCATCGGCATAAAAACAAACTGTTTAATTTGGCAAAAAACCCCAAGTGCTGGCTCTTGTGATGAGGGTTGTGMGCTTTCCCTCTTCCAGCTGATGTCACAGGCTCAGAGGCTGCATCCAGGGACGCTGCCCACGCACAGGCAGGGAGACGGGAGCCTGCCAGGCTGGGAGCCAAAATCCTCCAGCACRAGCGAGCACCCGCTTGCTGCCCTCCCGGTGGGGCCGGACCGGCTGGGGCTCACAGGGTGGTGGGGCAGCGGCGAGGGTCACTGCTCTGTGTGGCACCGGGGAGCTGGGAGAACGGTGGGCTGCGAGCACATCTTCAGCTGCAGCTTGACGTGCCGGAGACAAGCACAGAAACTCTTCCAAGAGCGCAGACTGGCATCAGGATGGTCCTGTGGCACCGCTCCACCTTGACCCAATGGCAGGTCCCCTCCCCACACCACAGCCTGCCCCTCGCCCGGAGCTGAGCAGGAGGGCTGCCTGCCGCACCGCCCTGGCAGGAGCAGGGGAAGGCACAGGCAGAATCCCACTGGCAATGGCAGAGTGAGCCCGGCTGCTGCACGGGAGTCAGCACCGCAGCAGGAGCCCAGCCCAAGCTCCCTGCCCGCTGCCGAGGGGGCTGTGCCATGCCATGCCATGCTGTGCTGCAGGTGCACACAGCTGACAGCCAGCACCAGCTCTCGGCTGTGGCCCAGCACTGCTGGGCTCAGCAGGACTGCGGCTGGCATCAGTAGATGAAAGCTCAAGCAAAGCTATATGGAGGTTTAAGCAAAACTGGGTCAAGCACACGAGAAACTGAGGTGTGAGGAAGATAAAAACTCTCCCTGGCTTAGTGACATCGCAGCGGACGTCTAGGACACAGGGACACCCTGGCCGAGAGCTGCACAGCTGGTGCTTCACAGTGAAAGACCCCTGCGAGGAGTTCACGGGGCAAACAGGAATCCCCTGGCCCGGGTCCCCCCGGTGCCACTGCCACATCCCCTCCCCTGACCCTCTACGGCTGGCAGCACTACAATAACGGGATTGGGGAGAGGGCTGGCCCCAGGAGCAGGGCTCCTGCAACGCTGAGCGGGATGGACTTGCCACGTCCTCCCAGCCCGCACAGTTCAAGAGATGCACCGCGTCCGTCCCGGGGAAACGCTGCCCCGAGGGACCGTGGCCCAGGCAGTGGCTGGCCTGGCCCCGCGTCCCTGCTGCCACCACCCCGCGCTAAGGCAGCCTCAGATTTAATGATGGATCGGCTGCCTTTAATAAATGTTTACGTTCAAAGAATTTACACCAGTGCTCACAGACAGCTAATGAGGGACATTTCAATGCATAAAAGCAGTGTGAACACAGTAATTAACTTTGTTGCTGATTCATTTGTAATCATTTAAATGCTCCAGAGATTTGCTGTGTCCTTTAAGTCAACAAAATCTTTTCCAAAGGGCACGCTGCCGATGCCCTTCATGCACACGAGCCAACGTGTAACTCCCATCTTCCTAAATAACCATCCAGCACCGACTGAGGGTCCGACAAAGCTCAAGGCCAGCGGCGGGAGGCGAGGGCTTCCCAGCGCGGTGCTCACAGAGCCCAGCTCACCAGCCCTGCTGCTACCGCTGGGTTGGGGCAGCCAGCCCACCAGCGAGCGGACGCACCCCAGCCTGGCATGAGCCCAGCTGCTGGGTGAGGCCCCGAGGCTCATGGAGAAAGGCTGGGGTCTCCCCGTCTCCCATTTCCAAGGCAACTCCTTCCATAGGTGAAACCTATATCACCTAATATGCCCCAGCTGCTGCAGTGATTCCCTAGTTAAAGGCTGGTGTCAGAGATATGTTGCCCACTTGGTGATCTTCCAGTGCTCCGGAGTGTACAAATGGATGGGACAATGTGCCAGCACCATGAACAAACCACACTGACCCAGCGGCGGGTCCTGGACACCCCATGTCACACGCCAGCGCTGAGAAAGAGCGACTCCAGCCATGTCTAACATGCCTGCTGCCGGGGACACACCTGGGACACGGTCATCGTGCAGAGGATCCAGGGCTGCAGACACCCAGAAGGGCTGGGTGCTGCCAGCTGGGTGCCGTGCTGTGCTGCCAGAGGGTCTTGGGCACTGCCTGCCCTGGTCCTTGCTCCCAGCCGTCCCCGGAGCACACACGGCGTGCAGATACCGCAGACAGTGCCTGACCCCCGCGATTGACACCCAAGGTCACCAGGGACCAGCRTCCTTTGCCTGTCAGCTTCATGAAGCATCCGTGCCCATGGCCATGCCAGGTTACGAACTGGATTTCGTGCTACCGAAGCAAAGGTTAGAACAAATTGCAGCATTTACAAACAAGGTCACGGAAGACAGAGCAAGAACGCACATCATTAATATTGAAGGCTTGGAGCCCTGCATGGATTTACCTCCCTGCGTTTCTCCCAGCACCTTAGCAGGGGAAGCCCTCCCGGGGCCTGAGCGAGGGTCTCCATGGCACCAGGGCCCACCCAGAGGAGGGCAGGGCAGGACCACTGCCTGCAGGCAGACATAGGCAAGGCAGTGACCAGGGAACACGCTGCCTGCAGGGCAGCTCCTCACACAAAAGTCTCTGCAGGAGGTTTCGTACCTATTCCTCAGAGCCAGGGCACTCTCTGAAGTCAAGGAAATTTCAAAGCATCCTTGAAGCTTGCTGCCTTCCTCTCTTCTTACTAATTAACTTTAGCAAAATGCACTGTCAAAAAGCCCACAAAACAGTCCACGTCGTTGGGCAAAGCCTAATGGGCTCCCATTTGTGTGTGAGCCAACCTGGCCATTAGCAGAGAGCAATTAGCGAGGCGGAGTGCAGGAGCCGGGTTTGCCTGCTCCCTCCTCTCCCTCCTGCAGGCACAGGGACGCGGGGATGGCACAGCGATGCTCCCTGGCTGGCGGGGTCTGCTCCCCCAGGCCAGCCACAGTGCCCACCGCTCAGAGGCCAGCAGTGCTCCTTGTGCTGCCGCAGCCCCAGGAGCACCCCAAAACCAAACGCAGCACGGGGGGCATGGGGCAGAGCCCCAGCAGCGCGGGAGCCCCCAGGGACCTGTCGCACCAGCACGTGGGGAAGCCCAGGCTTAGCCCAAGTACCGTCCCTGGGACAGGACTTGGGCAGGTGGATCCACGCGGGAGCCAGACGGGGCTCTCCCCTGTGCCAGCACCCGCCTCCTGGCTCGGCTCCTGCAGAAAGAGGCACCGCGGAGCCTGCCGGGCAGGAGCCAGGCTCAGCCTGCAGCCGGACCTGCTAGGAAAAGCCCCTCTCTGTGAAAATAATGCTGGAGCAGCTGACAGGGTTGCTCAGGAATCCTAGGGAGGAAAAGTGCACCCCGAGATGCTGTAGTTACAGAGTCACCACTCAAAGTTCACTGCAAATTAAACGGCACTGTCTTCCCTGTGTTCTGGAAAATATTGAAGGTTATTGGCACACGCTACCTGCAGCAGGAAAAGCTCTATATTGAACATTTAGTCCAGGATTGGTAATGAATCGATATTCCCCAGTAGCTGGCTGTTTGGTTTCAGTTGTCTTAAAACAGATCTTGCTAAAAATACCTTTCCTGTAGTGTATCTGTAGCTAATGAGGTGGATTAGAGAGGCTGATGGGAACTGGAAACAGCACGGGCGTTTTGGGTCTGAAGTCGGTGAGCAGGCAGCTCCTGGGCGGTGGTCTGGCGTGGGGGAAAGCAGAGGGGTCTGGCTCTGCCCAGCGTGCCGTCTCCCGGAGCGGAGGGAGCCAAGGCTGCCTGGGGCGATGGCAGGAGCTAAGACAGGAGGCACCATGAAAACAGCAGCTGTGAGCAAGCATGACATTTGGAGCCGGCAAGGACAGCCGGATCAGGAGGAGATGTCCCCTCCCACTGGTTCTGCCACCTCCGTGTCAGACCAACTACGGGGCAGGGGAAAATGTGGAGAAACAGGAACTGATGTTTTCGGAACATCAGAGGGGCTCAGCTCTCATGCTGCTCTCAACTGCATCGAAGGCCTACTTGGTCCCTCCGCTCGGCTCCCCACTGAGGCACGAAATGGGAAGGATGGAGCCGGACTGGGCACTTGGCTGTCACAGCAGCCAGGGGCTTCTGCAAGCGAAGTCTCTGCTCATGATGGGGGAAGCCTTTGCCTTTGCCTTTCCAAGGGGTCTGTGCTCCGGGATACCTGCAGAGACCCCACCACACCACGGTGCTCCCCAAGCACGGGAGCATCACCTCTCCCTGGCTGGCAGCTGGGGACGGCCTCCGGCTCCGGCCAGGAGCAGCCTCCCTGCCCCAGGTCCCGGCGGGGCAGCCCTTCACAGCCAGCGATTCATGGCATCAGCTCTGCCCTTCCCCATGACACGGCCATCTGCAGGACCCTGCTCTCCTGCTCCCCAGCCTCTTGGCAGAGCGACAGGAGCTCATCATGCTGCAGGTTAGACCTGCTCCACATTTAATTGCTCCACTTGCAAGGAGGAAAATCAATTCCACGTTTTATACATTAGCAGCCTCTGTGCTTAAGTTTTGGCACATTTGTGAGGTAAAAAAAAAAAAGGTAATAAAACCAGGGAAGTGTCATTTAATTGTTTTAGCTGAACTAATTTGGAGGCTCCGCTGCTCCGGCGTGATCTCTCCATCGATCCAGATGCAAAGCCAGGCCCTGGGCAGCACGCCGCTCACCCGGCCATGCTCCCATCGCTGCCCTCGCCTCGCTCGGCAGTTGCCCATCGCCACTGCCACTCACTGTCACAGGCTGCGTCCCTCCCGGTCACAGACGAGTCCCTTCACATGGAGGATCCCAGGCTGAACCACGGCTCGGGGTGGGAGGTAGGCTGCTTGGCACTCACTGCCGCAGCCCCTCGGTGCCGAAGTGTGTGCGGGAGGGGGACATGGTTCCCACCTCCTGGACCAGCACCTTCCATTCATTCAGATGGGTGCTGGCAAGCGCTGCCCTGGCCGGGCTCTGTGCCTGAAAGGAGCCACGAGCACTTCTGCAGGAGCAGTGCCACGAGGTTAGGTCCTGCAYTGCCTGCAAGGCTCCCAGCCCCGGACTCCCCGCACCGACTGTGCCTATGGGAAGCACAAGAGCCCGGAGAGCTCACAGGGCCAAGGACTGCATGGGGGGACGCCAGCTCAGGATTGGGGGGGCTGCTTCCCAGCCAGGTGCTGAGCACACGCAGCTCCCCTCTGAGTGAGGGGCTCAGCCAGGACCCATGTCCTGCTCCATCGCCCATCCTGCTACTCTGGATGCCCTTTAGACAAACCACTGCTGCTCCTGTCCTTACACACCTGTATTGCAGGGCTGCTCCCAGCTGTTTGCTTTTAGGCGATGCAGGATGGGTGACAGTGTCTGATGTCAGGGAGGAGGGTGGGGGAACGACACAGACCTGCTGAGGGGCAAGAGCAGGCGAAGGACACTGCTGCAGTGACTCTCCAAAGGGCAGGAGGAACTGGGTATGGTGCAGGACAGCCTTAGGAGAAGGAAACAGCTTCAGTGAGCTCCACACGCTCCTGTCCTGGCTCTCCTGCCACTGGTACCACTGCAAAAGGAGCTGAACATTCCCAGCTGCAGGGTCTGCTGTGACTCAAGTACAACACAGGGCAGCAGACCTGCCTGCATCTGCAGACAGCCCTCCCCATGCAGTGCCTGAGCTGCCTCCCCAGGCGTGAACCCCAGCTACAAAGGCCAGAGTACCAGCCCAGTGCCCAGCAGGCAGGTGCCGCTCAGAGCAGCTCTGACTCGCTCACGGTCAGAAACTGGCATCCCCACACCACAGGCATGACTCACGCCTGCCCAGCAAGGAGACAAACCAGGACCCCAGCAGAGCTGGGAGCAAGCACCGTGTCACGGTGCCTCCCGACCTGTTTGGCAGCCGACAAGCACTGTCCTACTCTGGAACAGGGGACATCTCCGCTGGGAAACTGCTGCTGAGATGGAAGGGCAAGCGAGCTCGGTGTGTGGCCCTGCGGGCTGCCTTCTACCACCTGCCACGATGCTCCCACGCACTGACCGTGCCAGGTGTCCTTTCCCTTGCTGTGAGCTCGCAGGCACCTGGGGCCAGACCGAGCCCTCCTCTGCCTCCTGAGGCTGATGCCCAGCAGAAGCACCGCAGCCCTGCCCGAGAGCAGCCCAGAGCTCCTCCAATGCTCCACAACGGCGCAGCAAACAACCACCGGTACACTGGGTCGGACACTGCAGGGAGCAGGGGGTGAACTGCCTGCAGCACCGAGTGCAAGGCCACGGGTGCTGTGACCTGCTCACATGCAGTACTCACTGCCTCTCCATGAGCACCCCTGAGCTCCTCACAAAAGCCTTTACTGAAATTAAAATCCCACCATCTCCTGCTGGAGATGCACTCGCTGTTCTCTACAAATTATTAGAGATCTCAGATAGACCCACGTTTATCTGAGATCGGAAAGACAAGACGGCAGAGGAGAGGGACTGCCCCCCTCACAGAGCCAGAGATAAAACCTGATGGCAGAAGGGTGCTGAGGCACACTGAGTGGGGCTGCAGGGAGGGTAGCCGTGCCGTCCCGTGGGCTAGTCATTCACTCGTGTTTTGGCGGCCCCTTCACGCAGGGAAGTGTTTCCTCAGATGGGGTGGGAAACCTGTTATTGTCCCGGCTCCAGAGCCCGTTCCCGGCAGGGCTGGGGCTCGGGCGGTTGCAGCCGCAGCGCTGGCAGCGCTGGCGTGGGCTCCAGCAGCCATGTTCCCACGGCCGGGAGGGAACGAGCCGCGCAGGGCTGGGGCACGGCTGCCCTGCCCGGCGCCAGCCCGGCCCCGGCCGGCACTGCTGGAGGAGGAGGGGGAGGGAAAACTCCCCGAGTGCGGCCGGGCGACAGACTCCGCCAGCAGCGCAACGCCGCCCGCCCGTGCGGGCCGGACCGCCCGCCCCCGCCCCGCCGATGGCAGCACCCGCCGCGGCAGCGGGCGCGGACCCGAGCCCCGAGCCCGCCACCGCGAGGGGAGGGGAGAGGGCAGGGGGGACCGGTCGGGGCCGCGCCGGGGGTGATGGCGGTCCCGCCGGCCGGGCAGGGCAGGGATGCCCGGGCGGGCCAGGGATGCCCGGGCGGGCAGGGGCCGGTCCCTCACCTGTACCACTCCAGCCCGCGGTCGTAGTTCCTGTCGAAGAAGTGGGGCTCGGTGCCCAGGGCGCGCACGTCGGGGTGCACCCGGATGAACTCCAGCACGGCGCGGGTGCCGCCCTTCTTGACGCCCACCACGATGGCCTGCGGCAGGCGCTTGGCGCCCGGGCGGGCCGGCCCCGGGGGGCTGCGGGCCGG